>OCZR010103238.1:0-13713 GCA_900234385.1 Anemonia viridis | reverse complement strand
GTTCAAAGGCGCTTTACAATGACATGAATGAGGTGGTTAGTATGAAGTTAAGACACTGAGGGTGGTCACTGCAAGGGTTTTATAACGTCTTCAGTGGTTCTTTTACGTCCCTCCTATGCAAGGTTAGCCGGAAGTGTGGAGAGACGGGACCGCCATTTTACATGGTCATCCGAGCCACGCCAAGGTCTAACCATTTGCAGATATTATTACAAAGGCAGCACCTTCTCCTCAGTTATTTTAAGACCCTGAGTGTTGGTCCGGCCGGGAATCGATCCGGTGACCTCCCGCACTTAAGTCCGGCGCTCAACCAACTGAGCCAACCGGGTGGCGGTTAAAATACAAGTAAGAGCAGAGACAAGCAAAAAGCGATACAATTAAGACAACAAAGCAAAGTAATAGGCGACTTGAAAGGAAGTTATGAGGTTATCCCTATGTGAAAACTCCCAAGAAAAACGGCAAAACAAGACAAAAATACATTTTAAAGAAAGAAGCAATCCCTAAGCAGCGTAATTGGCGAAAAATGCGTTATAAATGGAATATAAATATATGAATAGATATATACTAAATAAAGAAAAGACAAGCTCTCCGCCACTTCCGAGCCCCACGCCCGCGCGCGCTCCCATTCCTAACTTGCATCTATAGTGTAATTTCACAAATGTGATTCCTTGCGCAGTGGGCGCTCGATCGCCTGATACGTTTGTAGGAAACTGAAGGGATTTGCAAATGTCAGTAACGATGGTCTTACCTGTTCCTCACATATTTTCCTGGGTTTTCAGGAACGTTGACCCACTCCCCACAGAACTGAACCTTTGTTGGCCTGATGCCCATGTTTCTAAGTCTTTCTGAATCCATCTTGTGCTGTCCGTACATCTGGATGGACCATCCATCAGCAAGGATTTCTATCTTTCCTCCGGCCATACGATCTTCTACACAGCACCATGGCGAACCTGCAGGAGAAGGCAAAGTAAATAGGAAAAAGTTAGGTATACTTTTTCAGATTCCACAGGGTTGGCGGGAATCTCTCGTTACTCATGAACTGTGCCGTCCCGAGTCCGCATACAACTACTGGAAAAAAGTCGTCGCAACTGAAGCGACAAGCAACGAGCAGCAAGGCAAGAACACCCCCAAATAATGCTTTGATTAGCTGAAGATTTGGGACAACACTACAAGTTTTGTAAAAGTCGCAGTCATACTAGTCTCTTATATAGGCCCCCCAATCAAAAAACTCCGCCGTCTATGCTCCTGCTGAGAATTTGTTGCTTTGTCCAGTCTAAACTGAGCTGCATTCCGACGAGCTTCAAGGGCCGTCTACACGCTTTCAGTCACTGAATGTTAGGATATGGATTACGGCATATCAAATTAATATGGGTACTTACTAACATCACGGAACAGATACCCTCTTTCCAACAATGGCGTCTTCATTTCTTTAATTTTTTCGTAATCAGACGTCAAAAATGTGATATCAGCGTCTCTCTCCCAGGGGAGAACTTTATTAAACTTCACCGCTCCTAACAAAGTCCCCTCTTGCAGTTCACAGATGGCGTTGTTGCTGTCACACTCTGACATGATGAACTTGATGGCGTCGGCTAAATTCTCCAAGCAACAAGGAGCAACCGCAAGACCGTCTCGTAAAACACACCTGTCACCCGATCTATGCTCGATTTCACGGCGGCAACCATACCATCGAACCTTCCCATCAACCTCTATGATTTTTCGGATCACTTGACGATTCGCAAACGGTAATAGATCAATATCTTCTAGATTCTTCTTCTGCACGTGAAACATGACATCCGGGCAACTAAGAACTGCGTCACCATGACTACCAGCATGCTGGTATTTCAATCTCAGAAACAAGTCCTTGCAAATACCGTAGTTTAGAGTCTGGTCGAATTTTATTGCTTTCAATGTTTTAGTTCTTGTTAAAAATGGCCCGGATAAATGATCACATATCAAACACTCATTGAAAGACCTTTGGTAACCTGATTTGTAAGTTAGTGTGTAATTTCGAAGCTGAAGACGATGGCAATTATTAGACCAATGTCCAGTAAGATTTCTCGAACTTCCACCGACAAAAAGCGTCGAGTTTCTAGCTAAAAGCACACGAATTAATCTCTCAATATTTATTTCTCCTGTAAAATGACTAAGTTGGGTTGCAATTACCAGGTATGGAGTGTCAACCCGCTCGATTAGTTCCTGAAGAATTCGACCACGCGGAACGACCCCAATTTTCGTAAAATTTAAATGTCTTCTTTTTATTTTGTTTTTTAATTCCCCAAATATTTTCTTAGTTTTATTAACGACAATATTAATTTTTATACTGGGGTAAAAGTGGTCAATTTTGTTGATAAATTCGGCCATTTTTTCATGGTAGCTGGATTTTTCAGCGATTATCTCGCCTTCGTCTGAGCTTCTCGCAACAGGTACATCGTCAAATATTAAAGTAACAAGATTCTTAATCGGAACCTTTCTCGAACAATTCGCTGTATCAAATCCTTTATCATACAAAGGATATCCAAAAGTGGACCCATGATAGACCTCTGGGCATACCACAGGTGTGATATAATCTTGTTGAAGCCGTTCTTGGTCAGCGTTTCTTTGTCTTTTTGAGCGAGACTGTGTGTTTGTAATCAACTGGATTTCACGGTGTAGTTTTTGCAGGTTATTGTAGTAACTATCTATTTGTCTTGCTATAGTAGGATCCTTATCAACAATCATTCGAATGTGGATTAAATCTTCTGTTAGTCTTTCTAAGCGATCGATCACTTCGCCGTGAGCAGCGCACAAAGGGCTTCCAGAAGCCAAATCCATAAAACTTGCACGTTCTTTTCGTAGAGTTAAATCTTGAAAAAGTACGTGATATATATTTAGCGATAGACACAAGATGAATAGTCCCATTAAAACCATCTTCGTTTGCTTGTAAATCGATATTCTAGCCATATCTTCTGATTTTATTCCCAAGCGTTAATAAAACGAAGTGACCATTTGATCCGTGGAATCAGTTATTGTAGGGTATTGATGTTAGTAACAGCAAGAATCCATTGTTCAATTTTATATACACACATGATTGCTGTGTAAACACATCCGTCTAAGGCACAGCTTCGTATTCCCACGTATATAACTAAGTAACTAATATAGAATTTTATGGAAAAAATAGGAGCTTTAAAGCTCCATCAATCTAAATGATATAATCAAAAGATTTCACCAAATGAACTCTCGTTATGTTGTCGCTTCTGCTTCAACCATGTTTAGACTCTTTTAACATTCCCTCCACAGTTGATCGCACTTCCCACAATACAAATGAGCTTGCAAGACGGTGGAAATTTTTTTGTAAAGTTTTCTACCAAGTAGTTCTCGCTGTCAAAACCACTACCGCCCACTGCCAAATATTCATATTAGAAATTCAGTACCAGTAATCTGCGCATGCGCCGGTTATCTTAGCTTTAAGATCAGAATTCACGAGCCGTAACTATGATTAAAAGTGACGAAAACCATTGGTCATGAATGGACTGTTTGATAACTATTAAAATATGCACATATGTTAATTTTTTGTTTAGCTGTGGTGTTAAAGATCTTTTAGAAATGAAAATTGCATATTTTATACTACTTTAGGTCCATCCAGTTGAAAGTCGATCTTAATTCTTAAGAGCCGAGGCAAGACCATCGTACTATATTTTCTATTAAAGTATATCCCTTCGAACATCACTACTTAACAAGACTAAACATTGTCTCTTTGTCGCGCGTCAAAACCAGAAAATAAAAAAAAATATCGGGGTGCAGATATTTTCATTGACTAGATGTAAGAAACTATAAGGCGATATTGCTATTTTAATGCGGTATTTCAAAAGGAATAACTACCCAAGGAAAAAAGCGTCGTCAGCTAGGCTGAGAAAGGATGAACTTGATTTTCTACTTTTCTGGTTTTATAATATGAAGTCAAGAGAGCAAATAAGAGAGGGAAACTTCTTATTACCGCGCGTGCCATGTGAATTCACAACGTACTGGGCTATTTTTAGTAATGGATGCAGTATAATTATCACCGTACCCTACTTCTGTGCGTCAAAAATTGTATGGTTTATATCCAAAACTGGAACTAGCGAAAGCACGTGTACCTTGCAAGCAGAGATTCCCTTTTCTATTCTAGCGGGATAGAAAAGGCCTAGGAATCTCTGTTCGCAGGTTAACGCACGTGAAGATTTATGGGGGAAAACATTATCTTTGCGTCTTTTTTACCATATTTTCCACAGGCGGCCTAGGCGCCTCAGTCATGTTTTATAAGATCACAGAACACACCCAATCTTGATTTTTTGCTTTATATGATAGATTTTGCCGAAAAAAGTGAGAAAAATCGACGAAAAAGTATGCCGAAATTTATTTTTGTATTTTTTTGATGGTGTGGATGTGTGTGCGCGATCTGAAGCATATAAAATATCGAGCCCTAGAAAAAATAATACATAAAAGATTGTTTTGAACTTTCGATATATCGATTCTTATTTATTCCGTATAAACATATAAAAATTTCAGCTTCATTACTTTAAAACTAAGAAAATATTAATTGATTTGCCGAACTACTGAAGGTATGTAGAGACGGCGAATGAGGAGCTTTCTTTAAAAATCACATTGCGGACTTGTATACAGCAGTAAGGATGCTTGGTTGTACTGAAAACTTTTTTGAGTTTAGTGTCGGTTTCCTATGAGTGGGAAACTTACGATGACGGTTTACGGTATGACTACTACGGCGGGCTACGATACGGATTTGACGTGTTCATCCAATCAGGAATCGAACTTACGACAACAAGGATTGCGCGATACGGAAAAAGTACCGTATTCATCCGTATTCATCCAATCAGGAATCGAACTTACGATACGATCAAAGTAAGATACGGCAATTCGGCCTAGTTCATCCAATCAGAGGTCATACTTACGATACGGCGCTACCTACGAAGAATTGTTTTAGCGACACATCATCCAATCAGAGAGAGGAGGTTAAAATTAACAACAAATCAGAATCGAGAATTACAATACGGTTACGATACGGCTGCAACACGGACAACAAGTATCGTAGCTATCTCCCACTCATACGAAAACAACTCTATCTAGCTCCTAGTACGCGTTTCTCCTCAGTAGCTCTGTCGATTGACTTCTTTAGTCAGGGAGATTTACAATTATGGCTATCCTGTATTTAAAGGCTTTTAAAGGCTAACGGCTATCCTTAACTTCGAAACGCAACGAATTAGGGGCTGGCAAAATCAGAAACCTGGAAGACTATTTTTTTGTTACCCATACGCCTTTTCAAAGGCAAAAATGAAAAATACCCCTCCATATAGTTGTCCCATTTCTTTGATGACCCACCCTTTTAAAAAAACGTAGCCTGATTCTATTAAAGCCTAGGAGAGGAGTCTGTTCTGATTTGTCGAGAGGAGTACAATTAAAGCGTTAATTGTACTCCGTAGCAGTAGCGAATTAAGTCGCTATGGAAACACGGCCAAAAGCTGTAAATTTACCCATTGAACTTTCCCCAAAAAACAGTTTTTTGTAAATTAAAAATGAAAAAAAATTCAGAAATTGTTTGGCATACATATAGGAATTAAGACCTCATATTATGATTGTAAAAATAAAAAAAAATAAAAATAAATGTGAATTAACAGTGGATTCCACAGAGTTGCTCTTCTTCGAATTCCACTGCTTCCGGAGAAAAACCCTCGAAGCACAGGAAAGAACCAACAAACAACTCTACTCACATACAACACCGAGCTCTGCGGGGCTCGAACTCGGGTCGCCTTTGTGAGGGGCGAGCGCTCTCACCGCTGCGCCACCCATGCTTCCCTGATTGTTACAGAAGTTCAAGGCATAATAAATTAAGTTTTGCCGTAGTACAAAGCTTTTTCTTTAGTTTTCGCCAAATAATTTGAGGTGGAGTTTTGAATGTTTTCGTTTGATTACCTGTTGCATTGTTTTATCTGGTTTTCTCGAAAATAAATTCCGTGAAAACCATTTACATCTAGAATAAAGAAATTCACCTTTTCGGCGTCAGGCTTTCACGTGGTCTAAACGTGGCTAATGGTGTTATGGTTACAATGTTGTCGCTTTGCCACTCTATTTAACTAACTTTGGATGGAGTTATCAACTTGATTCATTCACTGTAACACACGTGATTAAAGCCTGACGCCGAAAAGGTGAATTGAAAGCTAATAGGTGGGCGCCTGATGACGTAGTTTGTTTACATTTTGGAAATTAAATGTTCGAAAATTTCAAGCTATGATAAAAGTGACTTCATACATGACAAGAACTCCTCGTATTAAACAAATATCTGAAAATTCAAAGCCGATATTGCTTTTATAGTTTTAAAAGGAGATATTGATAATTTTAATCCAAGAAAATTTACCGCTGTAAATGTATGCCTGGTTCCGTCTAGTTGACTATACTTGCCCACCAGACATACATTGTCTTATAAAATTTCAAGATTTCGAAAATTTATTTCTCTAGGACTATTGAAGCAATCGGCCTCAACTTTTCAGATATTGGTAAATACGATGAGTTCTTGTCATTTGTTGGGTTAGCCATAGCTTGAAATTTGTTTTTTTCGATGTAAACAAAACGCCCACCTATATATAGTAATATAACCAAATTTCTTTCTGAGTTCAGCAAAATATTTAGAGGGAGCAGGAGGCTTGCTCTTTTTTATTTATAAATGAGTTAAGCATATGATCGCAGTAGTTGTAGATAGAGATTCAGCTATTCAATTAACACAAGTTAACCGATCCCAAACTGTCAATCCAGACATTATAAATAAACTAGAGGCATAACTGCGTGAACTCGGGCCGTCTTATGAAACTCAGATATTATTTTGAGTAGCTTTTACTTGATTGCAAAAGAACGGAGCAGGTATCCTTTTACTATGAGCAGATTATTGTTCTGCCGTTGATTTTTCATATCTGTCAACAGTTTTACCTAGACATTATACAAACTGTATTTTGTAATACTCTGAAGAATACTGATATTTATTTTGAATGTTGCTAATGGCCTCGATAGAAGCTGTATCGTAACATTTATGTTTTCAGTATATTGAATTGGACAGGCACCGCGGAGCCGGGGGAACTGGGGGGACTGCAGACCCCCCACTTTTCCAAATATCCACTTAAGTTTACCAATCAGCCCCCCCTCCTTTTTTTTGACTGGTCTCCTATATTTTCTAGTGCAAGCCCCCCACTTTTTGGGGTGCTCTGCGGTCGTTGTTGGAGGCATTTGACTTTAATTTTTTCAAACCAAGAGGGAATAAAAATACAACTAAGGTTTAAAAAATACAACTCAGCCAAAAACATGATGTTTACATGATGGTGTCTTGAGAACTCTTTCTTTCAATATGAAGAAAGATAAAGAAAGAATTCTCCAGGGAACATCATGTAAGCATCACATGGTTTGAAATAGGTCTATTGACTTACTTTCAAATGGATCAGACAGTACTTATTCACTGCTAACACAGCCACATTTCTTATTTGCACGTCTTCTCGGCGGCATGCGAAGACTATTGACCAAGCTGAACAGATGAAAAAGAGTTGCTAAACTGGTATTATAAAATTAAAATTGCCATAATATAGACCGAATTCGAATACATGGTTATTCATCGCTATTTGCCAACTTTTGTTACACACGAGTGAATTCCAGTGTGATACGTGAGCTAGTCGATGCTTCGTTGCGACGCATAACTGCGTGAACTCGGGCTTTTCTTATGATAAACTCAGATATTATTTTGCCAAAAACATGAAAACAACATCAAACACCCTGTGCATTCACTATTATCTTGTATAACATTTTGGAGAATATACCTCTTATTACCTTCGTATGCAAAGCGCCCATTACAAACCATGTGATGTTTATATGAGGATTTCTGGAGAATCTTTCTTTATGTTTCTTAAATTATTGCCTTCACATTGATAGAGGTCTATTGACTTGCTTTCAAATGAATCAGACAGTACTTATTCCGCACTTCTAACACAGCCAAATTTCTTATTTGCACGTCTTCTCAGCCGGCGTGCGAAGACTATTGACCAAGCTGAACAGATGAGAAAGGGTTGGTAAACTGTTATTATTAAGAATGTCATAACTAGACCGAATACAATAATGGCCGCCATTGACTTTTCAAAAATAAAAGCAATATTGAAAAACATACACCAGCATCAGAAAGAGCAGACAGAAATACATATTTATGGAAAGTTTCATCGACATGGATTGAATTTTCGTAAAGATATTAGGAATGAAAACTATACAGAGATTTGTATGTGTTCAGTCAATCGAGGACGTACTGATTGGCATCGTTCTGTTCAGTATGATTTTGGTTTTTTTCCCCGAGGGTTAAAATGTTCATAACTCCTCGGCAATTTATTATTTCTTCTTCAAACTTCATTCTAATTTTGTTCAGTAATATCACTATAATCTTTAATTCTACTGCAGTCTTTACAGTGCGACTACTCCAACTATGGCCACCGTAACACATTTTCCACAAATAATCCAATCACGTTCGAGGATTTGAACAATAGAATCATCACAAATATGAAGATTTTTTGCTTTAAATCTTTTTGAAACTTGTTTATTTGTGATCAAATATGATCTGAAAACAATTTGTGATAATTTACACGGATTTCATTGCAGTTTAATAGTCAAAAACTTGAATTAAAAATTTGTGGAAAATTTATTGGAGCAGGCGTAGCTCAGTTGGTTAGTGCGCAGCCTTCGGAGCTAGAGGTCCACGGTTCGATCCTCAGGATCTCCACGTCTGTTTCGACTTCTTTCTGATCCGTGTAGCTTCAGCTTTGAATATTCATAAAACAGAGCACTGATGGAGAGAGGGGGTAAAGTGCGCACCGTCGGCTTCCTGGGATACCAGCTATGTAGGTGAAGGAACTACCGACATTATCTATAGTTACTTTCCCTTTATTTGGGTGCCTTTGGCTGGAATAGTCGCACGTGCACTGTAATAAGAATAATAAGTTTAGAAAATATGGCCATTATTGTATTCGATCTAAACCAATCTTCTATACTTGATTCATAGGAACGAAAGAAGGAAAAAAGAAAAGAAGGAAGGAAGGAGAAGGGAAGGGAGGTAGACATTCTAGATCTTCCCAGCGTCTTCGACTTGTTTGCTTAGCTATTCAGCTACAAGATTAACAAATAAACACCCAAACAACATTTCTACTCAAAAATGTCAATATTCTTTCTTCTTTATCTAGCTTTATTAACTCTTGCTTCGGGTTTATAGAATTCTTATGATTTGATTAAACAGCTAATGTTCTTATTTGCACGTCTGCTCGGCAGCTGGTGAAAACTATTGACCAAGCTGTACAGATGAGAAAGAGTTGGAAAACTGTTATCTGTATAAAAGAACGCCATAATACCACTCTTCTTTACCTGACTCAAAAGCCAGCTTAAACATGAAGTGGATTTGGGCTCTAGCGTTTTTGGTTGTCGTTGCTGCCTCCAACCCAGAGGGTAAGTGAATGTCAAAGACTAAATTAAAAAACTCACAGATCAAATTGGAGTTCAGCGTGTTACATTTTGTGGCGGGATAAAAGGAAAACCGTAGATCTAACGCTCGAATTAAGAGAGAACTTAACAAACACTTTAGTATTTCACATGTACGATGCTGATCGAGTCCAGGATTTGAACCTGGCTAAGGGTCTAGAGCTGAGAGATCATACGCAACCGTTGCTATGCCACTATTGATCAGTTCCAATGGACAAATTAGTTTGCTGGCCATTTGCCTACCAGCTTGTACGATACGATGTCAACCTAATTAATGAAAAACAATATTTTGATTGTTCTTCGATTCAGAGGAGGAGATTGATCCCGATGCTTTTGAGGGCGACATGCTTCTGACCCCCGAGCAGAAAGCAGCGGCTCTGAGTGGTGGTGATATCGACGCCCCTCTTGGCAGAGGTGCTACCAAGGGCAGGCAATGGCCTGGTGGTGTCTTGGTTTATCAGATCGATGGTGCTCTTGGTAAGTAAACAAAAATTGATCGATGAGCCAGTGGAGGTGATGACTTTTGAGAAAAAAAATACTTGCAAAAGATAAAGATAAACTGGAGAAAGACTGAATAAACAGAGAAAGTTAACGATGGTAAAAACTCGTAAAGATAATTATTTACTGCTATTCTCAAAATTCTGCGAACTCAGACATTTCAATGGCTTCTTGTGAAACTGGTTTTTCGCTGCCGTCAATCAATGATAATCAGTCGGTACCTTTTATATTTTTGACTGGCGGCAGTAAGAAACAAAATTCCAACGTGAAACTCGCAATTACCGAGTTCGCAGAATTTTGAGAATCGCAGTAACATGCACATGTAATGCATGGACTGAGAATATATGTGGTTTCATGTGTGTGTGGTTTATAGCAGGGAGTCTTTCCAGCTGAATGGAGAAGATAGGAAATGATTCCAAGTTTTTTTTTTTCGTTCAGCTCGAGACTCCAAAGCAATGGCGGCGATCAACGGTGCATTCCGAGAATGGACATCTAAGACTTGTATAACATTCAGGAAGAGAACTAACGAGGCGGCCTATGCTTACTTCCAGATAGGACGAGGGTGAGTAGGAACCTTTGAATTTCATCGATACCCTGAAAAACCTCTGCATGCACGGGAGACATAAATCACATTAAGCTTGCTCGGTTTTATAGAGTGTATTATAAAGACTAAACACTTCGTGTCCTTGAGGGCCTAGCAAGTACATAGAAAATTACACCATATTTCATATATTAATTTTGATTGGTAGCTGCTCGTCCTATGTTGGTCGTACAGGAAGTCGCCAGAGCATCAACCTTGCTCGTGGCTGCTGGCACACTGGTATCGTGGCTCATGAGATCGGTAAGTGTGCAACGATTGCAAAGCAGCCATCAATGTGAAGACCTCTCATTGGAGACGCATTTGCCTCCCTTTGGGAAGCTTCACTGGTTATGGCACTTGGGAATGCAGCACGATTTGGAGGGCAAAACAATAGGTTCCAATTCTCAGAAGACTGAAATTCTTTTGTTTTGTCCTCCAAATTGAGCTGCTTTGACGTCACGTGCAAGGTGTCTATTTGAGGTTTAAAGGAGCACTTGGACGAAAACGCCCAAAATTTTGAAAGTCCGAATAATTCAAATATTTGTGGATAAAATGAATATAGAAGACATTTAAGAACAACATCCCTAAAATGTCTTTATTTTAGACACATTATCCCCAAGAATTTTGGGTTTAAAAGCTTAGAGAACAATAGGGTTGAGTAAATGACGTCATTTACTCCAAATTCAGATGCTAATATAATAAGTAATTTTTATCCACGTACCATTGAGAATGACTGAGGGAAAATTTATTGCTTGGGACTATCAGGCTCATACGGGATAAGTTTCATCAGTTTTCAAGTCATTTTCATTTTTGGGGCGTTTTCATCCAAGTGCCCCTTTAAAATTGAACATTTATTTTAGGTCACGCTCTTGGATTTTACCACGAACAGTCCAGACCAGACCGTGACAACTACGTCACTATTATGTGGAATAACATTATTGAACGTAAGAATTCATGTTTTTGAAGTATATTTCATCGTAATTTACCCATTTACATAAACATTAACGTTTGTAAAACATTTTATATTATACTGAGGTGTGCGACGCATTGTCTGCGTCATAGTAACTCATAGTAACTATGATTATTATCAATCCTGTACCTATAGTGGCGGATTTAGGGAGTGTAGCAGAGAAGCATTTCCTGAATCGTTTGGACACCCCCTCTTCTTCTTCAGTTTCCCTTTACAGGAGATTAACTCCGATAGGGCGTGTCTATCTTATTTAATAGACACTGGAATCTTGTTCTGTCCATCATTGTTCTCCTTATCTGTTGTGCAACCTCCCTCCCCCTCCCTACAAGATCCTACATCCGTCCGTCCAAAAATGAAATAACTTCTTATTTTTCTATCATTCATCTACCATTATCCATCTATTTACCAACGAACACAGAAAACAAGTTCAATTTCAACAAGTATAACCGTGGAACCATCGACTCCCTGGGAACAGAATACGACTATGGGTCAGTAATGCATTATAGTGGTAGAGCCTTCAGCAAGAACGGACAACCAACCATTGTTGCTAAACAATCTGGTGTAAGTAAACTCAAACCTCTGCTTGGGCGTAATGTTTTCACAATCATTTTAAAAGCATGTGTCATTCTTTAGAGCCAGAGATTATTTCTTTATTGAATAGTTGTGAATGAGAAGATACATGAATATGGATCCAACCCAAACAAAGAGAACGAGATGTGGCTTGGAATGGGAAAACATTTCGCATAAGCTTAAAGGTCTAGCTGATCTCTAGATAGAGAAGGAGAGAGAGAGAGAGAGAGACTCCTGATCATGGCACCTTTCCCATATATTGACAATATAAGAAATGATGATAAATATACGATCATTTGCAGGTCACTCTTGGACAAAGAAGAGGGCTTAGCTCTATTGATGCAAGGCAGATGAACCTTCTGTACAAGGGACAGTGTGGTGGTGGTGGCGGCGGCGGCGGCGGCGGCGGAGGAGGAGGAGGAGGTAAATACAAATAAATATAATCCATGAACATCGTACTGCAATTCGAGTAACATTTTCTGTCACCGCAGCTGCGACACATACTTTAGTTTGATCATAAAAATTAAATTGCGCAACATTCCTGCCAGGATCATTTGCCTGAATAACCGAATTTTTAAAATCTTTCTAATGCCGTAGTACTTAGCGCGTGCTAGCCATATCCAGATAGCAGTGATGGATGGGACAACAAGCTGCTAGCCTTCTATGCGTTGTTGTGTTTAGTTATATATTTATCCATGCATTCATCCATGCATCCATGCATCCATCTTAACCATTGAGATCGAAAAAAGCCAAAGTTTCCTGGATGGGCTTCCTCATACTAAAGCACTTTTCATCTTTGGTTCATTTTTTCAGGCTCTTGCGTTGACAAGAACAGAAGATGCCGCGGATGGACCCGATATTGTTCGACAAATCAATATGTCAAAGCAAACTGCAAGAAAACATGCAGATTGTGCTAGACCAGACTACCGCATGACGGATACTGACTCGATACAACATGTTAGCTTATGATTGAATAGGCTAACAACTCATGTAAACCGTAGTATTATATCAGGCAGAGAAACTTGAGAAAGTAGAAAATAAAGCATTATAAAACACTATTTGACTGTGAACACAGATATCCCAAACTGGGTTTCTGAGGTGTCAAATTAGAACAGAAAATATGGGGGCCTTAAAAAATCTTCAAAAAATCGTCACAAATATGACTAAAATATACTAGGAAAGAAATTTTAGATGACCTTCGAAAAATAATACCTCTATCGCCGTGCCTTTGGTGAGATTTTAGATTAAACCTTAACGGCGGAAGAAAACATTGCCTGAAACATGGCATGAACATGGTCACGCGAAAATGGTCACGCGAACATGGTCACGCCAATGTCACGGCACAGCAAAACCAATGACTAACTCCTAAAGCCGCACCCGAGTACGCAAGTACGATACGTAACATTAAGGTGCCAGAATGTGTAAATGGTGATTAAGTTTATATGCATATGATCATCATAGGAGAGTTTAATCATCGTCACGCCATATTACCAGGGCAGCGGAAAGGGAGGTACTGTGGGGACTGGGGGGGATACTCCCCTACTTTTTCCCATACTCTCTTAGATTTCCTATCTTACTG
>OCZR010103223.1:0-12571 GCA_900234385.1 Anemonia viridis | reverse complement strand
TTTTATTGGATGGTTCAACAATAGAGCGCTAATTTAACAATAAGCTTCTTGGCTCATTAGCACCTTTATAGAGTCTTTGATTGTTTTATCGTCCAATAAGTAAGGTAGTCGCTGTTGGCAAGTACATCCGGGAATCCTGTGCATCTGACCGTATCTTGGGAAAGGCCTATTGAAGCAGGTGTTTGGACGTCTGATGACAAACATTATAACCAAACTGATCGTTTGATATCTACAAAAATGGATCGATCGTGGGAGGGTAGGGAAGGGGTCAAAAATTCCACAGGGGAGGGGTAGGGAAGTAGCTAGTGGAGATTCGTTACGAAAAGATGACAAAAAAACAATGTATGTAATACTTAATCTTTGCGGTTTTCCTGTGAATAAAACCAAGTGTCGCATCGGGCTTAGCCTGCTTAGGGGCCAATAGGTGGGGTGAGGGTTGGTAGAGGGGGTGGGGTGGGGGATTGGAAGGACATCCTCATCATCGTCTACACCATCAACATCCCTATCACCACCACCATCATCGTCACCATCAACACCATGCGTATCATCATCATCGTCTACACCATCACCACTATCACCATCATCACCACCACCATCACCATTTCGGTTGCCATCATCGCCCATCAACATCTACATCAACATGCGCATCATTATCATCATCAACATTATCACCACACCACCATTACCGTCACCATCTTCATCATTATCCACATCAACATGCGCATCATCATCATCATCTTCTACACCATCATCAACATCAACATCACTATCACCATCACCATTACCGTCACCATCAACATCAACGTTAACATCAACGTTTACATGCGCATCATCATCATCATCACCATCATCATTATTTTGAATTTCATAATAATAATAACCAGGAGAAACGCGCACTACCACGTCAGGTCAGACATCGATAGTTCACCTGTCCCATCGCAGACTATAAAATCTAACATGTATAGTAGATTAATGTGCGAGGATAATCTGTTCAAATTGCAAGATTGCTTCTAAACAAAGGCTAGCTATACGAGACTGGATCAGTCCCAGATGACCGACAGTTTTAATTTTAGTCCGAATACAGCTCCACAGCATTCATTATCCTAATTAAAGTACAAAATTAAACCTTTTGAGTAAACTGGTATATAGCTTTTTCACACAATTTGTAACCGTTAAAGACCCCAGTAAATCCTCATTAATCAACATTTACTGTCAAATGCTATTTCCAATTCGCTTTCTCGGCAGAGGAGATACGCCTCCCAGTCGCCAACCTAGTCAAAACACGATCATCTATCACTTGTGTTTCAGTGCTCGTTTCTTTGACTTGCTGAGACGCTTTTCTTTTTCCGTTATTGCAATTGACAAAAAGCAGTTTTATAAAAAATTTTAATTAGTTGAATGACGAATGGAAAACAATTCTTTTTTTTGAAAAGGTTCATTTAGAATCATCTTAGCCTTTTGTATTTTATGAACCCCACTAAATATTGTTTCGGGCGTTTGTTTCTTTCTTAGAAGACCTCACGTTGAAAGGCTTTCATTTCCAAGATCCGTGTGTTCTTTTGAGATCTTAGATTCTGTTTTTTTGCCGTTCTGTTCATTTTCGCTGTGTGTTTTCTCCTTATTGAATCGCTATATATATTTTGCCTAAACCGGATAGCTTCCTGTTGCTTTCTCCTATGGCGTAAATCAATGGCTTCTTTAGACTTTTTTCTGTTGTTTTTTTGGATGTCCCGGTTCTTCCGGCTCTTCCTTCTCTTAGTTCGTCTGCCTTGAAACCTCCAGCTTTTCTCCTTAGCTTTTGAGCTTAGCACTTTTTTCTCCTCTAAAATCGATGCCAAAGGTATATGTTTTTACTAATTACAATGGATTACTTACTTAAACACTCGTCTATAAAGACCACATCAGAAGAGAGATGACAACGAAATTACCTTCTTAAGATGCTTCGAATTCTCAGTTTTATTGCTTCTCAGCTTGGCTTTTGCTTGTTAAAACTCAAATTGTCTGCCATCATTAAAATCTCATTCATCATTTACTTTGTAAATTAAAGTTCGTATGGGTATTACCGCCACCCTTTTCAAGCTAAACCCGTCGGACATCAAACTTTAAAGACACTAATAACATGGAAAAGTAGCAATAACGAGAACGAAAGTAATTATTCTTTAATCATAGCACGCTTCTCCTTTCTAGAAATCTTAATACTGATTATTTTAATTACCAACTGCTTAAACCGTCGTATGGTCTCATGAAAATAGAGATCATTACGGTGTTCCTTAATGATTTATTCTTGGCCCTTTAAAGCACCGGAACTGGTTGTTACACTAATTTCTATCTGAATATAGAAAATCTCTGTTATAAGATACTTTTATGATCTAAAGAAAGTAGAAATTTAATTAGGATGTTCCTCAGGGATCCATTCTCGGCCCTAAAAAAAACGGAAATGCTTTGTTATACTAATTTTAAATTGAATATACAGAAACTACACATGTTATTATACTTATTTTCCGCGATTAAATCAATAAAGCTGAAAATTAGCTACATAATTAATAAAAGAATTAAATTCGAAAAGCGCTAGCTGAATAAAATCAATAGAATTAAGTATTCTCAATGACCTGTTAAAAACATTGGATGAAGAAGAACTGAAATAAAAAAACTACAAATGTATTACTTTATATTTTCACGGTGTATTTTCACTCTTCACTCAAAAAAGCGTGATAAATTACAAAAACTTACAGAGAAAGTTTTATTTCATTTTCTGAATTTCAAAATTTGAAAATTAATTTTTTCATAACCATAAATGTTTTCTGCTTTATCACTGTAACAAAATTCAGCTAAATTCGATAACAAAGCATACTATAACGACTACTATAACAAAATAAAACACGTACAATTAATCTTTATCAATTTAAGCTATATTTTTGATATTCAGTTGGGTGCTAATTAAATATAATTTCCATTACTTTTATTGTCATTGTTAATTGTATATTTTATTGAGCATTCACTTGAGAATGTCAAATCAATTCAGCTTGGCTCACTGTTGTCCCATTTCAGACCACATGGCCATTCCCTTGAGTATTGTATAAGCAATAGACCCATTCAGCTTGGCTCAGTGTTGTCCCATGTCAGACCACATGACCATTCCCTTGAGTATTGTATAAACAATAGACCCATTCAGCTTGGCTCAGTGTTGTCCCATTTAAGACCACAGGATCATTCCCTTGAGTATTGTTTAAGCAATAGACCCATTCAGCTTGGCTCACTGTTGTCCCATTTCAGACCACATGACCATTCCCTTGAGTATTGTATAAGCAATAGACTAACTCAGCTTGTCTCAGTGTTGTCCCATGTCAGACCACTTGACTATTCCCTTGAGTATAGTATAAGCAATAGACCCATTCAACTAGGCTCAGTGTTGTCCCATTTCAGACCACATGATCATTCCCTTGAGTATTGTTTAAACAATAGACTCATTCAGCGTGGCTCAACTTTATCTATATTTCTTCCCTTGGGTCGTCTGTGGATCAGTTCCAAACAAAGAGACCAAAGGAGCTAGAAACAAATCCACCTCCACGCAAAAAGAGGTTCCCAATTAAACAATTTCTGTCTTCCAAGAAGCAAAACTCATCGCCAACCAAAGGTTAATTGAATTTGTTCCGTAGGAGAAATTACGTCCGCTTTTTTAATCCAAAATTGGCACTTCCACAGAAGATGTAATTAAAAAAGAAATCTTACAAAGTAGTCGCCATGGTAACAACGTTAAGAAACACCATTTCTAAGGCAACATCAGTATCGTCGTTATTAATGTGTATTTAGGTTCCTGAACAGCTGTGCCAGTGGCTTTTTATAGGTTATATTTTTTCGGTCATAACATTAGCAAAAGCAATTTGGCGTGTGAATTTTCTTCCTGCTATCGAAAATTACTCAGGAATAGTATTTCCACATTTCATCTCTAAGGAAAACACTCTTGGAAGAGCAAGAATAAATGTGTGTTCGGCTAAAAAAATTGAAGACAAAAGCTAGGATATAAATAATGTTATGTGCATTAAGGCGGGATTTGAATACACCGACGGAGATTCAAAATATGAATCCGATTCCATCCACTGTGCCATACCACCGAGCTGGACATCCGCAGACCTGAGGCGTCGGATGTACTTCGGACCTGACGGCAATTAATTAAGGCTTAATTGGGGCGCAGTGCCCTTGCTGCAGCTAGTATTAATAGGGGAGAGACTAGCCGGCCCCCAGACCATATTTACAACTAATCCCTTGTCTTCCACGCTCGTATATGCCTAGATGTCAATACATTCGCGGTTTACTTGGTTTTTTTTTTTTTTGCAATTCGTCATATTCCTAGGCCTGTCCATGTCCTAGACCTGTGTACCCGAACGATTTGCCCGGCACATGAGCGACAATTTAGCGCCTAGTACCTTTGTCTTTAGTCTCAGTCAAGTGACCCAGGAATGACAACTTTCTTTTATAGTGTGTTAATGTAGTTGTCTCTTGAAAAAACCGTCCTAAAGGTTTCTGAGAGGCTAAGGAGAGTTCGATAAATATGGTGCATTTTGGACTAGCTTTGGTACAAACAACATCCGTAATATATACAGTCATTCTCTAAAAGGTTGTCCAGATAAAGTCGACATCTTGTCAACAATAATATCATTTGCATACATAACATTCTAATTTTCTTATATCATTGAATTTCAATTCAAAATACGAGAATACATTACATGTGTACAGTGCATGCACTGTACATGTGTACAGGTTTGCAGCAGAAGTCACAATTTTCGTGAGAAATTAAATAGAACATGGTATATGCCAATGACTTTGTTGTTGACAAGACGTCGACTTTATCTGGACAACCTTTTTGAGAATGACTGTATAACTAAGATATGATGAACAAAAGATGTTACGTTGGCAATTTAAATATCAATTAATGAACCAGGAACCAATAGCCGCATTCTAGTGGAATAGATTAGGAACGGTTTTTCTCATGACCACGTACCATTCTCTTGAGTATTATTTCTATGTAGATTTCTATATCCAGACTTCCAATGAGTGCGAAAAGGCGTGACAGAATGTCGAATGTTTTCATACACACACGGCACGTCACTGACACGGTCACGGCAAGATGCGGTCCTCGCCGTAGAATTTTCACAGTCGTACGAAAACTGCTCAATAACATTCGCGCGTATTGCATTTTATTGATTACTTATTAGAATTCTTCAATTAAGGCGAGTCCTCTGAGGTCCAATCTGTGTCCACAATTGTGATCTCACTTCCTTCGTTAGATAAACGTCTGTCACTAGTGATATAAACACTGTAACACTTTGCGCACTCTACCGATGGTTTATCACTCTTTATTTTACATCACAAGATAGCGCCGGCCAAACCTATCAAAAACTGTACAAATCCGGCTCCAGTGTTTAAACGATTTTAATGGCCGTGGTGAATGTCATCATTGTTTGTATCGGTAAACAAAAGTTTTGGGTCTTTAACTTGACTGTCAGGATCGATGTGCACGTCTGTGATTTATTTAGATGTTCTCATGACCGCGCGCGCGATGATAACGATGTTGTTTGACTACCTCCGGTCCCCCAACACTCACATCCAAGCCATCTGCTCTCTTGCTAGCTAAATCACCGTAAGTAAGTTTCGTAAATTCATACGTATGTGAGGAATATGAAAATGTATCCACGAAAAAAAGACAGGAGAAAAAAACCATGAACCTAACGTCGGCGTTACTGGTTAAAGACAGGGTTTAGTACTCATATTAAAGGGCTTTTAGCCTCGTAATGCAGCTTGAAATTGGTCGTAAATCTGAAGTCTCTACAAGAACACACTATCGTTTGTAATCCTCATCAATATGAATTGAATCCGTATTTAATTTCAATCATTTTTCAATAAATCAAAGTCTCATATAACTTTTATCTTCACAAAAACTTAAATTGACATTTGACGGTTTTCGACATTAAAATCTTGTTCTTCTTCTAACCATTTCAAGTGAAAAAACTTCGCGAATTAAAAACCAATAAAGACAGAAAAATAACCATTAATGAAAACGATGCTAAGTATTTCGCCTGAGACTTGCTAATTACCGAAAAATTGTTTTTTAGGCAAGTTGTTTTATTTCTCAACAATTGTCTTTGCATTTCCTCATAAATTCCTCTAATTTTTCCCCGTACTTTGAGACGAGATGGAATAAAATGTTCAGTGATGCTTGCACTGAAAATCCCAAATTTTACAAAAAGAGCTAGCTAGCTGTCATATGAATAAATTGTAATATAGATCCAAATTTAAAATCAGTTTTTTAGGACATAAAAATTCTTACCCCCGGCAGAATGCATTTTCCCCCTGACTTTTTAATTTTGTTTGTGTTATTGCTCCTTTACTTTACAACTCACATATTTCGTAAATATTAGCTTGAGAAGTGAGAAAACCCCGGTACATAAAGAATTCCTAATATGCCGACAAGAAATCCACTCATTTATTGAAATTTTCCCCTCAAAATTATTATTTTCTTAGTTTATAATATATCTTATTTATTGTATAATATTTATATTATGTTATATAACGTTAATACTGAATTTCACTTCCAAATACTCGTGTTGTTGTTATGATGGTGAGTTTATTTTAAGCTTTTCATTGAATATTAATCTCTCATATTCCTTTTTTCCTTTCCAGTGCTAAACGCGTTTATAATTTCTTTTTGTATACAATGTGTTGTCAGATCACTTCTCTTACAAAGAGTCCTTGAGAATAACACCCTTTCATATAATTTAACAGTGTTCTAGGATATTTAAATCTATTTCAAAAAAGTTTGACCGAAGAAAAATACACGAATATTGCATAGTGAATTGCTGCTCAAGTTATCGCTGGAAAATAACATTTCTCAGTACTTTTTAACAAGCCAGAACTACGCTCAAAAACACTGGTACATGGTTTACATAGATATATATCCGAATACACAGAATACTTTTCAATACTTTTGTCTTATATTTGAACAGATTCAATCTCACTATGCAACATTCAACACGACATATATGCACGTTTTTTGAAATGGCTCCCGGCTAATACTATAAAACTCATGTGGCAGCAAAATGAGCAACTATAGCTAAACTAAATACACCACTCCGTAGGTAGCAATGCAAAGAAATATAAGATCTATAGCAGGGTACAAAGAAGCCTCATAGGATAGGCATTTTATCCTTTAATTTGAACCCCAATAGTGCTACACTTTTATTTTCCTAAAAAGCTCTTCACAAGCTATTTAATGTTAATCAAACTTCTCGCTGTTTCACAAACATATAGCGCCGGTTTTTTTCCTATAAGTATATTTTTCTCAGGCTTGTGTATACCGTTTATATTTTGCAGAAGCAGTAAATTCCCAATTTGAAGATTTTTTCTCAAGATATAAATTCTTTTTTCGCGGTTGTACCTGAAAAAAGAAAGACAAAACATGTTCAAGCATAGTAAGTATTTATATCTACCTCCAAAATAAGAATATATAATAGCGATTAGCCTATTTACTTTGAAGACATTACAGCTACCATAAATAAAAGAATTAAGATGGTCGACTCTCAACCCCTTTGCGAGAATGTTTGCTTGACACTTGTGATTTCATTTTCCCATAATTTTGTTAGAATTAAACTCCACAAGGCGCTACAGAAACGGCTTTCCAATTTCCACTTTTCATCCCACGAGGAAATTTCAGGGTCTTATAAATTGTAAAATCCTCTAAGACCTCATTTGAGTCAAAAAAATAGTTTGGTCGATCAACGTTTAATAGCTAAAAATATCGGATCTTAATGTAGAATATTATTATGGGGATATTTATCCGCCTGACTGTCGAGGGCTCAAATAAATGCAAAGGGAGCTACGGTCGCTTAGAGACGACCATCTAAAACCTAGTAAAACTCTCTAGAAATTCATTTTGAATACTGCGGAGAATTTAGCAAGTATTTCTTGTCTTTTACCATTTTATTTGGCTTATTTTTGCGGGTTTTTCATGGAAAATTAATCAAGAGATGAGTGGAGTAGAGTGTTGTTCGATCCAAGCCAGGTGGCGCGCACCTCTCCAAGCATATGTTGTTTTCAACATTGCAGCTGCAGTTAAAATTCGAGCTATACCGGATGAGAAGGACCAACCCAAGAAAATTTTCCCCAGCGAAAACCATCTATTTCTTCGCTTCGATGCGCTCTGCCCGCTTCGTTATTGACCCTGCCAGTGCCCCGACACCCGAAATTTCAATACACTTCCAAAAAACATCGAATTTCAAGCAACTTACTTGAGAATTTTGGCCTCGTTCTTGGCATATGTCTTTGGGTTTTAATCATATATGAGGCGATGCGCTGTCGCTTTTGTCGAAGGCTTGTTCGTCGTTTTTCTGGCGATTCTGGCTCGGTATTTCTTGTTGTAGCATCACCTAAACCGTGCAGAGTAACTCAGTAACAATTCAGTCCCAAACTCCCGCCTTTTTGCTTCCGGGAGAGCAAAAATCTTAGGCCTACCTTCGTCAGCAGTTTGGGGTTGAGTCCTCAGTGCTTGCTGTAGCTGTGCGATGTATTTTATTGCTTCCTCTATAACTTGAATCTAGGGATAAAAACACCGGTATTACAGTCAAAGTTAAGAAAAAGACTGTCGAGGTTTTACAAGAGAGCTACTGAGACTTACCTTAGACACGCGCGACTTACTAGCGACTGAAGGGACCAGCGAACGTAGCCTGGCGTATTCCATCATTTTTATGTTTCTATTATAATTTCGAACACAATCCTTTAGGATGCGTGTTCTATGGTCCTCCATATCGTTACTCTGTGGATTCTCTCTTCTAGGCATTGTAAGAACCTTGAAAAATAATAGACAAAAAAACTTAATGTAGAAAAATCCGGGGACTCGACTGAATACTAGATGTGCCGGGGAACGATGTGGTACGCTAGAAGTCAGAAGATTTCGTGCTTATTTTTCTCGTTTTAGCACGAAAGAAACTTCCTCTAGAATACAAATCTACGGATCTACTTACGGTTTTTTTGGCTATTGTTGTAGGTTGTTTGATGGAACGTCGTATTGCTTATTGTTTAGTAGATCTCAACCTCTTACTCTTGTGACAAACGTACGAGTGAAAAGTTTCTTTCTAGCGCTAACTATAAATTACCAATATTACAATTATTCTCTGCACCTGTAAACCGGCACCAAGACAATGTATTATAAACACAGCTTTGCTCAGCCAATAGCAAGCGAGGATATTGTGGTTAACAATTAAATGAACCCGCCTTCTGGCCAATCAGAGCGCAGTACATAAGACTGGCGAACCAGTGACAAAAAAGCTAATGAAGTCGGTAGAAAAACGTTCCCAGCACACAGGCTGTTAGCACACGCACCGCTGTTGCACAGTTTCCAATCATTATGTTTGTCTTTCGAAACCAAAAAGAGTTTTAAGTTTATTTAGCATATTTGTAGAGATGTAAACTCGCTCTGACTGAAGTAATTTTGGTGGGCCGTAGTTGAAGCCATAATGAATAATTGTGGTTTTGAAGCAGAGATAAGATCACAAGAGAACTAAGACCAAATTCCGTCTTAAAAAGTTTAGTTTCTAGGCACCCAGCATTTGTAAAGAAAACTCTTTCAGTAACCGAAATATATTCTAGTTAAATTTTCCGCTACAGCTCTTCTACATAAACAATTCTAAAGCAAAATGTTCCGGCCCTACAACAGCTTTTTTTCGGCACACGAAAACTTAGAAATAAAAAAATTAAAGTTTTATAAGGAAAGATGAAAGACATTCATTTTTGCCATCGACTAAAGATATTTTTATTCTGAAAACCTTATGTGGTTATATCTAAAAATACGAAACTGAAAGTTAGACGACCTACAAAGTGACCACTCTGGTAACTGACGGTTAGAAAAAAGCTCGATTCAAAGCTAGTTTTTTTCACTTTCAAATTTCTTTCTCGACTTTCACTTTTTTTGAATCGTTTTCAAACTCCTAGGTGTTTGTAAGTTTTATTTTACGAGTGAAAAAGAAAGGATATGGCCACGTTTTTTCTCTTTTGATTATCATTCTGTGAAGCGCAGCTGGTCATTCTACTTTCATTCGTTGGTTTTTTCAATATTGTTTTTGAACGAGTTTCTCACATTCTTTCTGGTGGCATAATTTTCCTTAGAAACAGAAAAAAAGACAAATTGGCTTTTTTCTACACAAGTAAGAGAGGAGTTCAACTGGTATCAACGACACCATCTGTTTCAAAGTTTTCTGATAAAAGTTCCTTAATTTTGTATTGGATTTATTCCAACAGGTTATGATTATTTAAGTTTTTTTTCTGTTATTATTCGCACGCGTTTTTCAGTATCTCTAACCAGTTTTGTTTTACGATTCAGTTAATGTTTAATTGAATGTCTTATTTACAAGCCCTGAACAGCGAAGCTACCATCTTAAATATACTTTTTATCGGGGTTTCTCATCGCATCAGTGTCAACCAATTCTTTCATTCTTTATACCAAAGTACATATTTTCATTGAGATTTCGCTTTGTTATATATCGGATATCTTAAAACCGGCGGAATAAATGAATCTTATTGGAAAAAAGAGCTATGTATAGCTTTTACACCCGTTCTTTGCCGAGAATTAAAAGTCAAAATGATATCATCGGCCTTAATCTTGGTTTTTAAATGGAAGATTGTATGGCTAGCTTGGCACGCTTCATCTTATTGAAGAGCTTCCTATTACGATAGTAGACGTGTCTTCCAGTCTCTTTCATTCACTTCGTTCTACTTTTCCTCCCTTCCTCTCCTTATTCTATCTCTCCCATAATCCCTCTTCTCCTATCACATTCAATCTATTTTCCGTTCATTTACCTCCGCTAATTTTCACCATTTTCGTACTTCCTCAAGCGTTGTAATTACTTCTTTCTAACTATTTATATCATATTATCACCTTCGTCGGGGTTTCCATATACATCTAACATTCTACCTCCATCACTAGACACACTCTTCGCTTTGTTAATTATAAAATTCTTAATTTTGAATTACAAACTTGTAAAAATTGGAATGGAAAATTTTCCAGAAATATTTAAAATCATATCTGTCAACTTTAGAGCAAGTGACAAAGGATTGAAGCTTGGTTGTTAGCAATTTGATAAATTAAATTGTTTAGCAACGTACCTTATCACAGTTGTACTATTGTCCACACTCCTTTGTTCTCAGAGCTTAAATATCAACACAACACGTTGAAATTGGCTCATGAAGCGATACAAAGTAGACGCCCCAAGGATCACTTTATTGTCTTTTTCTCTTTTCAACCCTGCACAAATCAAAACCGTTTGGAATACGGCATATTATTATTATACTAATCATAATAGGAGTGATTTTATGATACCTTGGAGATTTGAAAACGAAGGGGGATTTCTATAGAAAATCAACATAAATATCTGTTCGAGAATCGGTCTAAAAGTGACTGAAAAATCCACTAAAATACTTTCAATAGTATAATGTCACCTGTAAACGCGACTTTTAACTTTTAATTATCGTTAAAGGTCCTTCAGATCGCATTGTTTTCGAGATGAAAAGAGCAGTCGTATTTGACGTGACAGCTGCAACGATAGCCCTGGTAACAAGACTCAACCTAACATGCGTTCTTTCTGGTTCTAACCTGTATTTAGATCGTAAATAACACGCACCACCCTATCTGAATACATACCATTTGTCTTGTTCACAGTCCAAGGCTGACTTGTAGGAGGTTCAGCTCAAGACTGTATACGTAGAGACCATTGTACGGTCAAGTCTTGCGGTTCGAAACCTTTATGAATCTTTTGTCTCGCTCATCGTCGCTCACCTTCGAGACGACTTCTTTATCAAATAATTTTTCTTAAAATTCCAGTTCTCTTTACCATTATTCTAAAAGGTGTCTTTTTCTTCTCCTTTCTAAAAAGATTTTTTGTTGTCTTTGTTTGAAAAACGTATCGCCATTGATACTCACAAAAGACTGAAGCACATGGTGTTGAACCGGAAGTCAGCTTCAAACCGGAAGTACTACTGCGCCATAAATTTACATATGAGTCAAAGCGGTCTTGAGTCCAGCTTCGCAGCAGTGTAAACGGTGGCCATTTAAATGTTGAAAAAGATTTTTGTTGAAATGCTTTGAAAGGTTTAGGGATTGGTTGTTGGGTAATGGCAGAGCAGGTGAAAAACTGTGAGAAATAAAGCACTTTTCGCGTTTGTCCTCTGCACAAACACAGCTAGAACTGTCGTTAAAAACTTTCTAAATCTATGCTTCGTAGCGAGATTAAATCTTAAGGAAAACGAATCTGAACAGGCTAAACATTTTGAACAACTTTTCAGAAAAAATAACATATTTTTTAAAAAAAAACTACAAACAACTGATAGAAAAAGCGCGTTATAAATTACGGTTACCTACGGCCGCATGATTATCAGCACACAGATAAAGTGAAAGTTTGTAAGTAGCACAGAAAAGGGAAAAAATCGCACAAAGAAAAATACTAAAAAAGGCGCCGAACGAGGCCGGCGAGGAACAAAAATTTTGATCTCTGCTTTTAAGAAAATGCTTATTTTTGGGGCTTTCAAT
>OCZR010103104.1:0-15290 GCA_900234385.1 Anemonia viridis | reverse complement strand
AAAATACCCCAAATCGTCACTTAGGCCGTTTTCATTTTAAGCCCTTCAATTATTATATAAATGAAAAATAATAATCTGTGTTATGGACCTGGCTTTTTAAAAACTTAATTCAGTTGGAGCAAATATTCAGTATTTTTAATTTAGAGTGCACTAAAATATAAATTTATATCAAGGAATTCACTCAGACAATTTATAATTAGATGGATTAGCAGTTGAACATTTTAACACCATTTTCTTTGATAACATACTGACTTTGCACATTTATCATGATGGAATAGCACAGTACTGTACCAATAACCATTTAACCAGAAAAACATGATTACCTTGTGTTAAATAGGTCTCTCCAAGTTGTACTTCCTCAAGAAAAAACTTCTGTACTGCTGCAGCATCTGACAAGTCAGGTACCCTCGACTATAATATAAAAGCATCGAGTATAATAATTACATGGAAAGATAAATTAGTTTTAGAACCTAAATCTAATCAGAAGCTTTCAAATCACTGGGGAGACAATAAATATTTGATCAAAAATGCCAAAGGCAATGCCAGTTTTCCATGTTGGAAAGTAGAAATAAATATTTGTAAAATTAAAATAAATAAAATTGTGAATTAAGGACGTTCGCGCGAAAATGCAAAGTAAATGTCAATTTTCTGAAACTTTGCCATATGATAAAGTAGCATGAAACACACAAAATGAGCACAAAAAATTTTGGGGTCACCGTGCAATCCTTCAAGTAAAATAACTCTGAAATCCACCATTTTGATGCTTATCGTGAGCTACGTGACGAGTCGCCAAGTTGTGAAAACAAAAAATATTTTGGATAAAAATAGTTCAAAAATTACAGCAAAAAGTTGTTAGGATGTATTTGTGACTAATAATCTGCTTTTAAAAAGGTTATTCTCTATGAGGCATAAAAACTAACACTATTTTTTGAAGGAAAAACAAAGTACATATTGAAGAAAAATGTCAACATTCACTGTGCTAATGTCTCAAAATCAAGCACAAAATGTCATGTTTCAGTACAAAAAATAATTTATGTAACTTTTTCAAAAAACTAAGACAATGTATATTTTTAGCATACATAGGTCACGCGTGCGCGCGCTGTTACACCGTATACGCAAAACAGGTGCGTACAAACAATGTGTGCGAACGTCCTTAACAATGAATTCCACAGAGTGGGATGTTGTCCATTCAAGTCAAATTTTGGAAACAGTTATCAGACAATATGTCTGGCCACCTAAAGATTTGGCTGGACATAACCAATTTTTGACTGGACGGTGTCCATTGACTGGTCCTTATTTCAAGCCCTGGCTTTCCAATTGGAATTACTGGAATAAGTTGATTTTTGTGGAGGGAGTAAAAAGCTGCAAAGCACAGGAGAAAACCAACAATTAACTCTACCTTTGTGAGGAGCGAATACTCTCACCACTAAGTCCCACAAGCTTCCCTAGAGATTAAGTCTGTTGGCCAAATATCACTTAACTTCCCTAACAACTCATGACAAAAATAACCACCATCTGTTTGGATCAGTTGGTCAAGCACTGGACTTTCATGTAGGAAGTCATGGTTTGATTCCCAGCTGGACCAACACTCAGGGTCTTAAAATAACTGAGGAGAAGTTGCAGCCTTTGAAATAACCACTACAAATGGTTAGGCATTCATATGGCTCAGATAACCACGTAAAATGGTGTGTCCAGCCTTTACTAATGATTTCTTTGCTTGATTTGTGTGATGAGCACGGAAATTTTAAGGGAATGAGAAATGGTGCAATGTACCTCGAAGATTCTGAGTCTTATTTGTTCAGATTTCAAAAATCTGAAATCTTAAAAACCTATATTTCTTTCTATTTCCTTAGAAACAAATACAAGCCCCATAACGGTGTTAATTTACAGCAAAAGTGAAGACAAACCTTAATATCAGATAAATTTTCTGAATGTTTCTGTTGTTTTGCTTTCCTTCTCCCTAAATGAAAAGAAAAAGTGGACTTTTTACTGGGAAAGAAATCCAAGCAGAACCCTTACTATGATAGTATTGTCTACAAATACATAAGTATACTGGGGACTACTGGTAAGTATTTCACTTGAAAAAACAAGTGACAAGGTTATGGGACAAGTGTCCTAAGATGCATTACTATAGTATAAATTATTAGTGTTTGACTTTTGCATATTTTGAATACATGTAGATGTTCTGCCATATATGTAAAGACCTTCATTATAATCAACTTGAGGTATAGAACACATGCAGAGGTGAGAGGCAAGTGTCCTACCACTACTACACTCTTGATTTCTACTGTGGGGAAGGTCATGCCTTTTAAATTTCAAACAATATATTTTTATAAAATAACTATTATGAAAACAATGTCGCGTTCTGATTGGTTTACAAGAGCACATTGCATGTGCGCACTCTTTCCATTGCGTCATTCCTATCTAAAATAACAGTTATTATAAGTATTTTATAAAAGAAATAAAAAACTTGCTTTCTGTGCTGTGTACCATTATATTAGCACTTGGGGATCCGCAGAACACTCAAGAAGTGTCCAGGAAGCACTCTGCTACGCGTTGTGCTTCTCCTAACATTTCTCTCATGTTCTGCCAAACCCCGCATGCTTTATGACTGCACACAGCACGCGCACGCGTTTTCTATTTCTTCATTTGTGTAAGAGTGCACTGTTGGAGAAAAAGACACATAAGTTTGAAGTATTAGATAGTCATAATTTCAATGATTTGTCTTGAGAAATATTAGGATTTAAAGAATTTCATGTCCAAAACAGGGCCCTCATTGTATGTGTACCTCTCCTCGTCAGAGGTTGATTCACATCTTTTGCCGTGAAACTGCAAAAACCTACTTATATCTCAATATCTGAATAAGCTCACATGACTAATAAGGCTAACAGCCTCAGTGAATGTATGATAATTTAGACAAGAGATGGACTGCAATTTTAAAAATAATTTTTGATATTCAAACAGATTGAATTTGCATTACCGAATACGGAAGTCATCGAAAGGTAAAAAGGGCAAAAGCAGTTTTGTTTTTTTAGAATAGATTCCACAAGTGCTGCTTCAATTAGCTAGTGCTTCACATGCACGTGTGCAGTAAGTCAACTCACGTTCTAAAATCTTCTGCTTGTACAAGGGATCAGATCGCCTCTTGTGGTCAAAATAAATACAGTATCCTATAAAGACTGTCCCACAGATTCCAGCAAAGGCCGTAGCTATGCTCCTGGCACTCATATTTTTAACAGAAACCCTTCAAAAGGAAGAGGAAAGTACAGATATATCTTGATGCACTGCTGGCCGATCTAACAAGACCAGCAGGCAATGCGCGCATTCCATCCACAGGAACTCCACTCATGTATCTATTAGAGAAAGAGTAGTATTTCCTCTCTTTATTCAATGAATATATAAATTTCCCTTGTCTGATCAAAACTTCTTTTACACCAAGTGTTGGGCTAGGATTAGTCCAGACGCTGTACCCTTCCCTTCGCCGCTCCGTTTTCTCTTTTGGGCTTCCTGTGTCGAGGGAAGGGAAGGGTACAGCGTCTGGACAACGTCTCACGGGACTAGGCTACGATAAACGAATACCGCAGCTCAATCAGTTTTTTGGTGAGATATTTTAATACATCTGTTTGTCCTTCCAGTGCAAAGTTAAGAACAACCCATTCATTGTTAGGTACTTTAGTAGAATTTTCATTTCGAGAATTTTCTCTTTTTTTCCCGGGGGAGGGGAGGGGGGGGTTACTCCCATATTTGCTATAAAAGGCTGTACTGCCAGTCAGGGTAAGGTCTTCTGGTCTTAACTTTAGACAGGGTATATATTTTAACTAAAGATGTCTTTTTTTATGCACAATGTCTTATATACAGGGTAGCGAGATTTGGCTAATGTGAAAATAAATGCGCAAAATAAAAGCGCACTGATTGCTGTTTCCCCCTCTTTTATAGTCAGTATCCAAGCATGAAAAACAAGGTCCCGGAATGTTGGTACAATTTATTCAAAACGCTCTTAAATTAAAAAGAATAAATTTGACGTCTTTTTTTAATATTTTTCATAAATTTTTTTTTCAATATCTTTTATAATATAGGTTTTTTCATAATTTTTTTAAATTGTCCGAAATAATTTTGTCTGACATTCAGTTTTCCTTTGTAGCAAATGTAAAAATGTAAGTTTTAATTTGAAATCGTATCAGTAGTGTGAGGGCCATATGTTAGATAACTCTTTGGGTTAATGTGTCACATTGTATTGTCAAACGCAGAAAATAGGAGTTTTAGGATTTATTACATTCAAATATTTTACCTAAATCACTTTTCTTGACTACGAGAGACTGGGTTCAATTTTAGACAGCGAGTTTGTCGAGTTTTTAATAAGCCCTTTTACGGTTTAAGAATCGTCTTTAGTGCGCATGCGATTTTACCCCGCATTTCACAAACTCTTTTGTTGAACCTTCTTTTGTTCCTAATTAAACAAAAGAAGTTGTGAAATTCGTTAATAGCGGTATTTTAATTTGGGCTCTTCCGCCCTCTACTCCCCTTCTCCCCACCCCCTCCCCCCACAAAGCGCCACTACGCAGACTAAATTTAGTACAGTCAAACATCATGTTCAGGGTTTCCTAGCCTGCTTTGCAGACGTTTTTAGTGTCGGTCTGTTATCCCTCCCCACAAAGCAGGCTAAGGGTTTCCGAGTTTGAATTCCCTTTTCAAAAATGAATTTTTCGTGAGAGTCTATTTTGCTGCAAATGACACAACAGAACGGATAACCGGTAGTAAGAATTTCTATTGTATTCGGAAAATAGAGATGAATCATAGTTAATTCTCGAATTTACATGACATTGGGGCAAAAGAAAATGGGCACAATATCGATGCGCAGTAGCAAGGTCCCCAAATTACCCTAAACCTCATAATATAGCTGATTCCCAGTTATAATACTGATCTCAATACTGATGCTGGGTGAGTTTCATTTTATTTCCAAGGGTCTTAATTGCCCGAAAAGCACCATAACGTTCCATTATTATATTTCTAGATCAAAGCAGTATCGATTATTAGAGTATACACTGTTAATTATGAGATTTTAGAGTATTACAATGTTAATTATGAGATTTTCTTGATAACACAAGAAAAAACTAGTAATTATGAGATATTGTTTATGAGATACTGGCCTGCTGTTCAATTAAGGGATAGATTCAGAGATTTGAGTTAGTATATACAAAGGTGTCTCACTTTAATTATTTCAACTACATTTGGACATAACTGGCTGCAGATCACTCAGAGGGATAGAAAATCTGCACTTCATTTTGAATTCTTGTCTTTTTTATATTTAAAAGAGACGTAGGAGGGCTTGATGATGATTTGTCAACTATTCAAGCAAGTAGTGGCTTTGGTTTTCCTATTATCTGTTTTTCCTTTACCTGGATTCTTTGACTCCATGATTGGACATCTTCAGCCATTTGGTTCACATCGGCCACCAGATATTACAACACAAGAACTTCACACTATTCCACATCCAAGAGAGTTTTGGGAAAACTTTGTCAAACCCAGGAAACCAGTTGTTTTTCGTGGTGCAGCTGTAAAATCAAGGTATAGCAAGGGAAAAAAGGTTCAACCACTTTTTTTTCAATCTGTGTTTATCAGTTATGATTGAGAAAATACACTGAAATAGATGAAACTATCAATCATTTAAAGAATACCAGGGAATTTACAGGAATTGATACATTGCCTCTTTCTGGTTACTACCATTAAAGTTTGAAACATGCACATTTCTCCAATTATAACCCTCTAATCCAAAGCTTTTCTAAGAGTTTCAATTACATGTGTTTCACAGGGCTTTCCATTCATGGACAGAAGATTACTTAATATCAGAGTATGGCAACCTAACTGTAAGACTAGAAGCAAGAGCTGAGGCAAATACCAAAGTACCCGTAGGTGGGCAAGGAATGCTGGGAAGGGATACAGTAGAACATTTCATAACAAACTATCAAACAATGGACGCATATGTGATCTCACAGATTCCACAACCAATGGAGAGAGATATTGCAATACCACCCTGCCTAAGGTTTGTGTACTGTTAGAATGAAATATTTGTTTATTATATTGATAAGTCCTCTGGGCCCAGGGGCTTATTATTCTTCCTCATTGTTTTGAAGTCAAAGTCAAAGTCAAACCTTTAGTGCTAGCTTGCTAAAACCACCCAAAATGAAATTGAATCTCTGAACCCCTGGGTAAAAAGGAATTAGTAATGCACATAAATAATGTGAATAACAAAGTCCATATGGCCGGTATGTATGGAGTGGGAATGTATATGTACTTGATTGGGTATGGCTTTTACTCATACAAATGATCTGTTCTACACTCACATTATTTGGTAACATTTCTAACATATTTTGATACAGGTGTGGTTCTTTTGTTGAAAGCATACAAGAGGTGCATCTTTTCCTATCTGCTGGTGGTGGCAAGACAATAATACATCGTGATCCATACAGCACAATGCATTGTGTGTTTAATGGCACCAAAGACTGGTTGCTAATTGACAGAAGTCAGACAGACTTGATATACATGTCTGAGGACTCAAGATTTGAATTAGGAGGGTATTCATATATTGATGTGGATGCAGTTGACCTTTTGAAGTATCCAAAAATAAATGATGTGAGGTATTCTAAAGTTACAATGGAAGCAGGAGATTGCATTTTTGTTCCTGGTGGTAAGTTTCTTTGTTATACTTTGGCTTAAAATTTTATACTTAAATTGCAATCAATTATACCTTTTATACTTAAACTGCAATCAAAAAAGCTGTAGCTAAGCTTCCAACTGATATTGCAGTAGGTGTGGTTGTGTTGCAGCAGGGACAATTCAAGGTACTCATCAGACAAGACAAGGTTTCTTGAATGGTTTCTTTACTGGTATTCTGAATCAATGACTATCACTCGCTCGCTCTCTCTCTCTCTCGTGGTCCAAACATGAACCCATCACATGACCTATGTCACATGATCCCACTACAGTGTTGGTGGGGGGTAGGGGGTGGGGGTCATGGTTCAAACCCCATACTCAAGGTCTTTAAAAATATAATATCTGAGTAGAAGGTGCTGCCTTTACTCCAAAATATTTGCCAATGGTCAGACCCAAGGTTGCCATGGCTTGGATGACTACATAAAACTTAATTGTGATTAAAGTCTGACTGGTTCCATCTCACTTTATAGATGATCTACCTTTATTTGTGATTCCTTACAGGTCTATGGCATCAGGTCAGATCTAGAGGATACATGAACACTGCAGTCTCAATATGGTTCTCGCGGCTTTACCAGTTCAGTGACAAGGGCTGTGATGAAGCTCAAATTGAATTCACTCCCATGAATGAGGTGCCAGTTCTGTGGCGGTTTTCTGGTCATGGCACCTTAACACAAGGACATATGGATATCTATTTTATAAAGTGGTTACTGCTTACATCAAGTGATAAGGAAGGAAAGATCAACATCAAACAATTCACTGATCATTACTTTGTGAGCAACATTAAAACAGAATCCAAGGTGAAGTTAATGGCTGATGATGTAAAGACAAGGGCAATAAAGTTCTCAAAATACATTGACCCTCAAAATGTTGGGTATGCATAAAAATTATGTAGATATTAGCTTCTTTATAGAAACACAAACTTTTCACCATCTTAATATACATTCATTTTATTTTATCATAGGTTTATTGCAAAAGAGGAAGTAGAGAATTTTTCAATTGATAAATTGAAAGAGATTGTTCTTTTCTTTGATCCATGTGATGTCAGCAACACTGAAGACTATGAGTACAGCCACATTGATGCTGAGGAGATAATGTATGTTTGACGTACCTTGAAGCCAACCAATTCTTCTTCTATCCCTTCTCCCAAGAAAACATATTCCACTCTCATTCCTAACAGATCTATGACCCATAATGATGTTCAAAACTAAAATCCCAATTGACAATAATATTAATAATTATAACAATGATAATATTTCAATTGTAAATTGCATTTATTAACCTCGTTTGCTTGTCCATAACTGTGCTGTAGGGACCAATTAGCAAACGAGGTTAATAAGATATTTATTATATGGCAAGGCTACCGCAAGTTACGGACTGTACATCGACCGATGTAGAGAAGCAAGGGTGGCATAGTGGATAAATTGCTTGCCTCTCACCAATGCGACCCAAATTCAAGCCCAGCTGGCCTGGGTTCGGTGTTGTATGTGAGTAGAGTTGTTTGTTGGTTCTCTCCTGTGCTTCGGTGGTTTTTCTCTGGGTTCTCCTTTTTTCGTCTCTTTGCAAAAATCAACTTCTAAATTCCAATTTGATCTTTGGGCTTTCACATAGTTTGGACCCTCACTCTGTATGATTGTCGCACGCTGTGATAGAAGCCAAAGTTAGTAAATCATAGCGAGTGAAATCAATTTGCCATATATAACAATAATTAATATCCATGAAGGTGCTTGGCTATATGATTGGTTGAATGTGTGTGGCGACACAACATGGTATAATATTGGCCAATCAGAAATTTAGCAACACCTTTGCTCACTGCAGTGTATTGTTGGAAGCACAGGGCCCATAGCAGTGAAAGCACTCACCTCCCATCAGTGCAACTGGATTCCCGCTAGGCTTTGTGTTGTAACTTGATCTATCAAACTATCCCTTGTGATTAAGTCACAGGCCTGTAAGGATTTCTGTCCACCTAAGAGTGGTAAAGTGGCATCAATTATTATATTATGGCATCTGTTGCGACTTCCTTTTTTGAAAGTGTGAATTCATTGATGTCACTGGAATATTCTACACTAAACTAAAATATGCCTACAAATATACCTTTATGTCACTACCGGCATCCTTTTTTAGGTACTTGATTCCACAGTGTAAGGATAGCAGTGGTCATTTTGATAGCAGTAAATTTGTAAAGAATTATGTTCAGGTATATATGGAATGACTGGATCATAATATATAACCACCATGAAAGATTGTAACCTTTCAGTGTCTACATACTTAGTATTAATTAATTTTATACATACAATCATTAAACTGACTTCAAAATACAAATTTGTGCATTTAATTTCTTATTTGATTCTTAATTTCTCACTTAATCTTTGATAAAAGTATTTTTGTGACTGTATTGTATGTTTGTTATCAGGAACTTGGTGGATCTCAAGCAAAGGCAAAGAAGGTAATTAAAAAGAACCTTTGATCTTAGACTCACGCATTACTGACTTTACCTCTACAAGGACAGATCCATAAAGCTAACCCCTGCCCTCTGCCTCCAGTAGTGCAAAGACTTTGGAGCTCCCTGCATGAACAGTGTGTTTGCTCTCTGAACAGTGTGTGTGGAAGCCTTAAGATTGGAAAATGATATTGTTTATCATTATAATTAATGACTTCATAATAATATAATAGTCCATACTGATCACATTTTCCATTCCATATCTGTGTTCTAGATTGTTGAAGATCTGGATTTAAATGAAATAGCTACAGTAGAAGAGGTATGGAGAAGGGCACCACAAGCTTTGCGAAAATACCTTCATTCTCCTGTTCATGATCCATCCTTTGAGCACAAGATGATCAAGCAATTGATGAAACATGAAGAATTGTAGAAAATATGATCTTTAGTTTAGTAAAGAGTGGCTAGTGAAACAGGGGAATTGAGAAAGTGGGAATGCAGTAAATAATATTTTCAACTCATATTTATAAGGCGTCAGTTTCATGGCATAACTGCATAAGTTGTGCTATATGCTGACTGATAATGAATGGTAATTGCATTAAATAAAGCAGCATTTCTGTAATATATAATAAGCCTATCATAGTGCTTGTGTTTCTTCAACCCAAAAATATTCAAAATAAAATAAAATAAAATAGAAAGAAAGAAAATATAGTACCAGAGAGATCCATCCAGTCTTCAGGACTCTTATCCCTGGATTGCTTCCTAACCAAATTTAGAAGTCTATAATAGAAGCTGCCACCAATGTTTAAAAATTCTGAGATGAAACTGCAACCCGCGTGACTACTGTACCATACAGTGAGAACCGTGTGAGCGTGTGAGCGTCGTCTCAGTGAGAACCGCGTGACAATGTTACGAAAAGCATTCTGGGTAATGGGGATGACTTGCATTTGCACGTGCCTTCCCATGATGCCGCGGGGTCTTATGTAAGGGAGTCGCAGCAATAAAGCGCTGACGTTACGAGAATTATTACCTCATACCTTGAGTATTCTGTCGAAAATCCTTCTTCCTATTCAAAGAAACTCAAGGATATATCGAAAAATGTTCCTCGAGGCGCCTTAAGATGAGAGTTTCATTGGTTGTTGGCTCTTTAGGTCCCAGTTTTAGTAAACGTTGGAGATTTGTGTTCGTTGTCGCTGTTCTCGTTTAAAGACGAAGGAGATTCCCCTGACAGGTACGTTATCGAAAACTTGTACTAGTTGTGTTCCTTAAATCTACTGAAAAACGCCAAAGTGCTTGTAAAATCCAGTGTTGTATTCATTGTTTTTGTTATTGTGTCAAATATCAACGATATCAAGTATTTTGTGTCCAATAATGCCAGCCATTCTTATACATAATGTCGTCGCTCGATCATGAACCTTCTTGAACCGTTTAGTAGTTCAATTTGTGTTGTACTAAACTTCCATATGTTATCAAATCATTAATGATTCAGTCTTCTTTATCCTTATAATATGATTTTACTTTCTGTGCATTAGAATGCTTTAATTCTTGTTAACAGTCGCAGTTATATCTCGACAAGGCTTTGGCCATTCATGGTTCTCCCCGGGCGGGACCGACACATGCACGTCGTTCAGTAAATCTACTCCCGGATCTACTGAGCTAAAAATCCTGGGATATTGTGCGGATGTATCTGTACTAATACAGTTAAGCATGAATATCGCTTTTAGAAAAGAATAAACAAATATATGTGGAAACATAGAGAAAGCAATATATCTGAAGAGTAATGAATTATCAAGGAATACAACAATATATCTATTCTGCTAATTTGAAACTAGTTGAATGGTAATATAAACCTAAAAAAATGATAAAAGCTTCAAATCACACCCCTCTCCCCGCCACATTTAATTTAGTTTTTATAATATCAAGGTTGAGAATCAAACTGTCTACTTTTCAATACCGATTGGTTTTGATATTTTTTTACTTTTCAGATCTTGTGCCTTGAGAACGTAACAGAAGGATAAAAATGTCTAAAGATACTCCAGCTACCCCAGCATCACCTCATCAGCTTCTTGTCCATCCAGCTACTAATATGCCAATTGGTGTAGGATATCCATTTCCAGTTATCCATCCACCCATGGGGCAATTTATTCCTTTGGGTATGGTACCTATTGAAAGTAAATATAATGTACAGCATTACATGGAGATGGCAACAAAAAGTGGCTTTCATCCTGCTATGTTTGCACCTATGTTTGGACCTTCAACAGTAACCTCACCAAACATACCATGGAATGATTCTGGCAACCCATCGCCAAATGCAACTGATCAGACCCAAAATAAGGACCAGGTTTCTGGTCCTCTTGTATCTGGGCCTGATTATATGTCAAGAACTACAAGTTCATCAAATATTAATTCCAAAGAGAGCGATAAGACTCCAGTTTTACCAATGCCATCCATGTTTTTTCTTCCATTTTGTCCAAGTGGTTTTGGTGGGTATTTTCCAAATCATCCAACTTTCAATGTTATTACAGCTTCCTCAAGAAATACTGAAATTCTCGAACAAAATTCTAAACCTCAACAAAACATATCTGATGAACATGAAGTTTTGTTAGCAAGCAAGTCTGAAGAAGAGAAACATTCTGATGAGTTAGATGTTGCAAGGATTCTCATTGATATGCAAGTACCAGTATTAAAGCAAGCACAATCATCAGTGGCAGCATCAGGATTCAATCAAGACTCAATTGAAGCAAAAATGTCAAATGAAAGTGCAAGCTCTGAAGATGCCATTACATCACCTTCAATACCAGCTGATGTTTACCCATCATGCCATAGTGGTTTGGATGGACCTGTCAGACATGTTAACACACCTTCACCATTTCCGCACTGTAGTGACCAAATGCAAATTGATGAACAACTAGAAGAACTTAGGTCTCACTCAAATGATTTTGTAGAGAATGAAATTGATGAACAAAATGGTGAAGATGTTAATCTAAAAGTTTCATTAGATGCTAAGAATGACAATGTAGGGTTGGAGGAACCAAGTGGTGTAAAATTGGAAGTTCTAAGTGAAGGTGAAAGTACTCAACCTGCACAGTGTATGGAGATCTTGGATCTTGAACAGCCACCAATGCCAGTATCGAATAATGTAAAAATAGTAGATATGCCATGTAATTTGTTAGATGAAAGACCAGGTGAAACTGCTGAAGGCCAGCATCCTTTGGAATTGAAAAGCATCAAAAGTGAAGTGTTGGATGTGTCTTCATTTCCTGCTGCAGAATCAACAGTTGCATCCAAAGAAAGTTCCAAACTTTTAACATCTGATGCCATAACAGTGTCATGTGATCATGAGCAAATTGATGCAGCTCCTGAAAGCAAAAGTGCTTTAAAGCAAGAATTTCCAGAGGAAAGAAAAGATGAGGATGATTTAGAGAAGAATGAATCTGGCGGTGATGAAAATGGTGTACCAAAAAAGGTTTACAAGTGTGATGTTTGTTCCCAGTTGTTTCGCAGCCCTCTGGGACTACAGAAACACATTGAGTTTCACATGGATGATGGTAAACACTACACTTGTACCATCTGTTTCATGCATTTTTGTAATGACAATGCTTTACAAGAACATAATGAAAAACACATGCGCAAACGACCTCACAAGTGTGAATTTTGTCCCAAAGCCTTTAGAGACCCTGGTTCACTTCAGAAGCATGTGCGGGTTCACACAGGAGAGAAGCCATACAAATGTAAAGATTGTCCTAGGTCATTTGCTGAGTACAGCTCATTGCGAAAGCATCAAAGAGTCCATACAGGGGAGCAACCATACAAATGTCAATATTGTTCAAAGGCATTCTCTATATCTGGTAATCTACAGAGACACATTTTGATTCATACAGGGGAGAGGCCCTACAAATGTAATTTCTGCACAAAGGCTTTTAATAACCCTAGTCATTTGCGGCGACATGTTAAAAACCTTCACTTTAAAGGAGATGCTGCAATTGATGAGGCCATGCTGAGTCACTATGGAAACCCAACTGCTACAAAGACTGCTGAAAGTGAAGCTTCTCCTGAAATAAAAGGTGAAGCAGCAATGAAACAGCTAGAAACCCAACAGGTGAATTGTATCGGACCTCATCTAGTCAATACTGGTGGAGTTGAACTTGCTTCAAGAAATGATGTGGTACTTTGATTAATACATGTATGCGTGGCTTGGGATTTCAATATTCATTTTTTTCTCAGCTCATTAATTTAGACAAGCTGGACCTCTGCAGTGCAAGAGTCTGTGACTTGTTGACTGTGAAAATAATCTTGATTGGTTTAGTGATACGAACAAAAGATTCAATCAAGGCAGCAAGGTGCAGTGCAACTACTATAACTGAGACCACTTAGACAACAAGAACTGGAGAGCCAAACAAAATGTAGAGTGAATTAGCTTCAATGCATTCCTACTTTGCATGGCTAACTAGCTGAGCCGATCAGTAAAAGTTGAAAATTATGCATTTTTTATTCTGCTGATGAGGTCTGCTCGGCCAACCTCTTTTACCAGCCATTTGATAATAAATTGTGAATTGTCATTGCAGGAACATATTTTCCCTACAATATAATAAAATTTGAAAAACAATTTGTTCACAACTATTATAAGGGTCGTAGCAATCTGTAGAGCAACAGTTTTTACATTTTAATGTGTCAGACAGAAATCTATCAAGCTGCTCCATTCATCATTTTCCATACATCAATTCACTGATCAAACCCAAAGCATATAACCAGTTGATTGAGGCTTCAAGGTACTTTCAAAAGATTGTTGAAATTTGAACCTTGCAGCCTTGACTGAATGCTTTGTGTTTGACTAGTGAACCAATGTATGGAAAGTGGTAAATCAATTTATTTTTCCTTAACAAAATGTTTCAAGGAGTATTACACATTATTGAAGTGGCTCCATAGGGGGGAGGGGTACTTCTGGGCATTTCAAACAGGGATGCTTTACCTGGACTCTAGATGATCCCTTACTTATACATTGTCTGCAAAAAAGATACCCCTTTTATATACGTTTTTGCCTATACCAAGCAGTCGCAGATATCCCAACCCCTTTTTATGCCTTCAGTCTGAAATATATATCGGTTTAGGCAGAGCATCCCCATGGAAATGTACATTATATAGTACATAATATGGAGAACCCACCAGGAAATGGCTTTCTCAGTCTAACTCCATGTTCTTTTCCTTCTTCCTCCGATTATTTTCCTGCTTACTTTTTTTCCTGTTATTTTCTTGGATTTATTCACCTTTTTCCTTATTAGTTTCTAATCAACTTTATTTATTTGAGTATACATTTCCCTTTACATTATCAAATAGAGCAGTTTCATATGACATATGTACCTCACTGTAACGTTTGTAGAGTCAGAAAACTCAGCGGGAATTAGAAACAAATTTACTCGGCAACTCCGACTATATGACTCCAACAGGCTAAAAGGTAAACGCCACTGTAGAGGGCTCTGTATTACAATGGCTGCGTGACGGAGCCTAGATAACGCCCATGCACGGACGGACTGCGCCTTGTTGTGAAAGATCGAGTGCCGTTTACATAAGAGTTTACATGCATACATGCGTAATCTCTGCGGTAGGACCAAGGGAATTAAGGCTGACCGGGTTCCTCAGCAGCAGGCAGAACAAGAATAAACTTACAGGAAGACTCCTTTATTGTAGTGTCCCTTAATCGCATACTCCGTTTCCAATGGATACTACATTAACAGGGTTGGGGTCGGGCTGAAATATCAGTGTTGATATTTCGAATATGAACTGAGTAACAATAATAGAACGTGATAAACCGATAAGAATGGCTCGCGAGTGGAAGAAAATAAAACAGAACTGACGCTCTGTGGATCAACACCCCAACTGACGGCAAATGGCTTACACTGGAAACCAACTATTTTTTTGTAGAAATAAATTGAATTCAGTTTGACAATTGACCCGCCGGAGGTTAACGAATTTTGAAAAACGCTTTTTAAAAAAATATCATTCTAGATCAAACTAAGTTAGTTGTCTTGCCACGCCCACGCGAACATCATTCAGTGACGAGCACCAAGCCTCGGGCACCTAAATGAGAAATGCGATAATAATAATAATAATAATAAACATTTATATAGCGCCTATCCAAATCTGCTCT
>OCZR010102887.1:0-11555 GCA_900234385.1 Anemonia viridis | reverse complement strand
CTAGAATGGAAGCCTTATTGGATAGCTGGTGTCTAGATCTGAAAAGAAATGTGCTGGTACAGTAATTAATATAATGTTGTAATATTATACAATTTAAATTTATTTAAAGTTTATAGCAGGACAATTTATTTGCTATTAGACAAAATACATATTAGTTTTTGAATCTTCATTACATATTAACTTTATATTTAATAATTAATTTCCAGGCTGAATTAGCACAGTGTAAGATGGGTTTGTTTGAGAAACAAAAGCATATCATCTTACAGGAAAAGAGAAGGTGAGCTTAAATGGATTTACTGTAAAAACAACCTCTGGGCTGATCTAAGTCAGGGCATGGCTACTGTAACTCACAGATTGAACCCTGAAACAACCTCTGGGCTGATCTAAGTCAGGGCATGGCTAACTCACAGATGGAACCCTGAAACAACCTCTGGGCTGATCTAATTAAGTCAGGGTATGGCTAACTCACAGATTGAACCCTGAAACAACCTCTGGGCTGATCTAAGTCAGGGCATGGCTAACTCTCAGATGGAACCCTGAAACAACCTCTGGGCTGATCTAAGTCAGGGCATGGTTAACTCTCAGATGGAACCCTGAAACAACCTCTGGGCTGATCTAAGTCAGGGCATGGCTAACTAGTAACTCACAGATTGAACCCAGAAACAATCTCTGGGCTGATGTAAGTCAGGGCATGGCACATACTTTTTGATTGATATATCCTTCAATCTATAATTCTCTCAGGCATATGGCGGACAGGAATAAGCTATTGAATGAGATGGAGAGTCAAAAAGAACTACTATACACATATGAACAGTCCATCAACCACAAGGACAGTATTGTAGCTAACATGACTAGTGCCCTCCAGAGACAGGTACAGTATGATAATCATAAAGCTGAATTTGAAAAACTCGCTAGAAGGAAACATACCATTATGACGTACAGCCTGTAATAAATTGTCAGTGTCAGGGAATATGTGCTTACTGTACAATGTCTTGAGTTTGATGAAGTCCTAACTCTGATGTGTGAGCAGAATGATATATTGAAAACTATTACTGCGATTTTCCTAATTACGCGCACAGTGAAGTTTAAATATCAATGTGCAAAACGGCGTTTTTGCTGCCGTCAATCAATGATAATCAGTCAGTACCTTTTATATTTTGACTGGCGGCAGTGAAAAAGCAAATTCAAACGAGCAACTCATATCGTTGGTGTCCGCGTATTTATGAAAATCGCAGTAATTAAAATAATAAATTTTATTTTATAGCGTGACAAGTTTGAACTTTTGAAAGGGTTTTCACAATGGAAAGTCAAACACAATGACGAAAACAGAGAGGTAGATATAATTAATATATATTTAATTATGTATTAAACACTTGAGACTACTGTATATACTACGTAACCTTGTAACTTAAAATCTTGTCAAGACATGATATAATTATAACAGATTCGTAATTTGATATACTACTGTCTAGTTAACTTTTATAATAATATTGTAACTACTAATTTTTTGAGATCACTGAAATTTTGATATAGTTAAACCTAAAACTGACTCTTGTCAGTAAAAAAAATAGAGTAGGTTTCATATAAATCAAGTGTAAAAAGTCACGGCACACGGCATGGTTACATCTCAGCTCAGACACGGCACCAAATGTTGAATGTTTTCATACACGACACAGGCTGCCCTGAGATGGTCACGGTATCGGCAAATTGCATTCTGTGCTGTAAGATTTTGATTCATAGTTTGTGATAGTGCTCAATAAAAGGTATTTACTGCAATTAATTGGCATATTTTGTTTTATCGGGCAGCAAAAAAAAGTAAAATAATCATAGCATATACTGTAGCTACAGAATATGAATTCACATTTTATTTCTATAATTAAAGTTAGAATAAATCTGCTATAAAGCTGATTATGGGATATATTATCAAATGAATGCAGGCATTCACAGATAAACTATCTCAGAAGCACTACGACCACAAGCTGAAGGCAAAAGCATGGAGCTCTTGGCGACAATTGATTGAATCTCAGTGGAAAAACAGAGTCGAAAGAGCTTGTCAGGTACTGTACATTATAAGGTTCCATTATTATAATTGTCACTCATTCTCAACACTATTCCTTTCTTTCTTTTACTTTTCTATTTTTCTTTTCTTTTTTTCACTTCACATTCTTTCCATTCTTTTCACTTTTTCTTCCATCTATTTTCTTTTCTTTCAATCTTTCTCATTTTCTTTTCTGCTTTTTTCTTCCTTTTTTTTCTATATTTTTTTACTTTCCTTTTCCTTATTTTTCCATTTTGTTTCCTTCCCTTCCTTTTCCTTTCCTTTCCTTTCCTTTCCTTTCCATTCCTTTCCTTTCCTTTGCTTTCCTTTGCTTTCCTTTCCTTTCCTTTCCTTTCCTTATTTATTCCTGTTTTTTTTCCTTTCCTTATTTATCCTGTTTTTATTTTAAATTACTTTTGCCAACAGACTAAATCTCAAGAAGTTTGTGTCAAACTGACAGAAGATTATGAGACCAAGCTTGAAAAGGTACACGTCTAAGAAGTTTTACAAGTTTTCCTTACATTCACTTCTCAAGATTGTAAAGTGCAAACTCAAGCACTGTTGTGAGCATATTGTTTTAGAAGACCACATTCAGACTCAGTCAGCTTATTCAACGACACCATTATAACTCAGTGGGATTTCAAAGCATTTGTATTGTTCAACTTGCACATTCTTTACATTACAGTTGACTGAATTAGCAAATCATAAGCTTAGCCAACCCTTTCCTGTCCTCTAATTTATTTGTTTTAAAATCATAGGCAAATCATGAACTAGAACAAGCAAGGCAGGAAATAGCTCATCTACATGCCGAACGCGAGGTATATGAAGAAACAATGAAGAAGGCATTCATGAGAGGAGTGTGTGCACTGAATCTTGAAGCCATGACAATGTTTAGAGAAGGAGAAGAAGGCGGAAGACAGGTTACTGGTACAACAACCAGAGGCCCTGCATCAGGTTGGTACATTATACAGTCTAGATTAATACTAGTGATGATCGAATAGGTAATTTATACACCGTAAATAAAGAGAATACTTACAAACTTTTCGGACACTAGTCCTTCGTCGGAGTAAAAAAGCAATACTAGGTTAATACTGGGTGGGTAGGGTTAGAGATTATTGATGCAGTGGCCAGACAACTATAGTTATTTGGACTCTGCTACATTTTTTTCACTGCCTATAACAGAGGGATCAGTATGCAAGCATACTGTAAGTACAAGCACCAGGCAGTTTAAAAAAGAAACCCAAAATTTTTCTGTTCTCTTTACAATTGCACCCACGAGATTCATTTTTATAATGAATAACATTGATAATATAACATAATGTTTGAGTTGTGACTGCTTCCTTTGGCTTATGTTGAGAAACAGACTTCCCAGATGAATTTACCTTCAGAAAAAATTCAAGGTCAACCAAGGTCAACCAATCATAATTGAGAAATGCTTTAAAAATGCTAACCAAAAATAGTGACCCATAATTCCTTTCGAGGAAGGTGATCAACTCAGCTGGTAAAAACTGAGATTTGCCACATAAGGTTTTATATTCTGTACCAATTTCTAAAGCCCACTTCTTTTGTCTAGATCAAGAAGACACTCCACGGTCCCAGGCCCCTGCTCCTTCAGTCACATCCACAGGGATCCCATCTAGCATACCAGGACCTCCAAGCCGTAGTGGGTTCCCTCCAAGGTCCATGGCCCCTGCTCCTTCAGTCACATCCACAGGCATCCCATCAAGCATGCCAGGACCTTCAAGCCGTAGCGGGGTCTCTTATAAACCTGCTACTCAGGCAGGAGGCAGACGAATTACAGTGAAAGCTACTGGAAGGGAAGATCTGAAAGGTGCCAAGGGTGGAGCAGGTCAGTACCTTTGTTACCACAGTTTTGGTCGTTGCTATGGGCTGATTGAGACAACATATGTACAGTAGTTATGCAGGGCTTGAAACATCACTGTCACTGTCCGGCCAGGCCACAATTAGTAGCTATTGCCTGGTGAAATCTTTGTCTTTGCTGTTCATATAAATTGGCCACAGACAGGGCAGCCAAAACTAGTTTGGCTGGTCTTCATAACTGGCGACTGATCCACCGTTATTGTGACAGGAAAATTGGGCAATAGACCTCTTTTTGCTTGCGTTTCTTCTTCTTCTTCTCCTTCACTAATTATTTCTTTTCCTCCCACCTAATCATTCTAGGCCTCATAGGACATCAAGGTCCAGTCAGCTCCATCCTAGTACAACGACATACTTTAGAATCAAGTGGCCCATCCAACCTACCCCCAACAAGACAGCAGCCACCCACCACTACGAGCATGCGCACTACCAAGAGTCGTCCACTTCCGGTCAAGACGGTCCACACAACTCCGTTAAAAGTAGTACATTGATAGAGTAATTTATTTTTAGATGTTTTAGTAAATTAAGTGGCTAGTTCTATATTTTTGTCTTTCTTACATGGCCATTAGAAGGAGCATGCATAGATAGAGGGAGAGCTCCGTTCTCTGCGCCATCTTGAAAGGTAACCGTGCCTTTGCATCGAAGCGAGGCGAACGTTGAGCTTGCAATGGTAGATGCCTTTTTTAACACCTTGGACAATTATTTACGTCTGTATCATTGCAAGCTCAAAGTTTGTCTCGCTTCGATGCAAAGGCACGGCTACCTTGGCACACGGAACTGTGAAATAGAAATGGAAGATGGGACAATCTTTAGATTAAAGGCGTAAAAGATCCCATGCAGCACGTCGGAATGCAGCTCAATTTGGAGGACAAAACACTAGGTTTCAATTCTCAGGAGATTGAAATTCTTTTGTTTTGTCCTCCAAATTGCGCTGCTTTGACGTCACCTGAAAAGGCTCAGAAGTACGGATCAATATTTTCCACAACATGATGTCTTACAACGACGTTGCGACACAAGTTGGGTGGACCATTGCGGCGTGTAACCTACAGTACAATTTGAAAAATGTTGCGAGACAAGTTGCAACTTACAATAGTTGCGAAAAATATAGATCCTGGTTTTTTTTGCTACCTATATTATTTAATCTTTTTTTAATTCAATGCCTTTGATTATTTTTGAAATTTATACTTTAATGACTATAAATATTATTTTGCTTTCACCTCATCGTTCAAGATGCGATTTACTTACATTTTACTGAATGTTTTCATCTTTTTTATTGCTTTTTGACACGATAAACTGTTTTTGTGCAACATTCGAAACGAAAAGCAAGGATAAAATTGGCTGAAGATTTTGTCAACTTTCCCAGCAAACATTTCCAAAATATTCCGTCTTTTTATGTTTTCAGAAAATGTATGATATTTTTTCTCCTTTGTCTTAAATTGAAAACGAAAACGAATTCATCTAATATCTAAAATTGTTAATTTTTGAAAATATTGTTATTCAAGTAAACCTTTCGTGTATATATTGTAACGAAAAGCCTTGCAAATAAATTTAATTAAGAATGGCTCATTCCCACGTGCTGAATCTGTCTCGGTCTTCACGTAGCAACAGTAACTATGAGACGATGTTTCTTAACACCAACTGGTGGTACATTGAACAAAATTGGCCTGTTTATAAACACTGTGACTAGCATGACCTTTAAATCTAAAGCGTCAACAGATAAACACTGCAAACTGAAACAAGAATAATTCAAGCATGAAATACGAATATACTTAGGAAAAACACCCTTGCGTCGAATGCTCGCTCTAGAAAAAAATATACAAAAAGTTGTTTTAGCTCGTTATATTTTTTTTCGGTGTGGTTTAAGCATGTTACACCAGATAACGTAGAAAACCGAAAGCATTCGAATACTATACTGCTACAAAACTTTGTTTATATTTTTATGACAAACGAACGTATTACGTTTGAGGTTAAAAATAGGTTATCCTAAAATTAAGTTCACGAAATTAAAAACTAAATTCCTGTACGCGTATTTGAGATTAGAGAAAGAAAAAAAAAACGCTCAAGCTTACGGAAAGAACGAATTTGATTGAAAATGTCTAAAATCCTGTTGTGACCGGCGCTCGCTCCAAAGAACAACAAAAAAGAAATCCAAAACTGAATTCCCAAACTCTAACGTCATGAAGTCACTAAGAAACAATTACATCATTAAAACTGACCAATCATCTTCCAGTACCTGTTGCTCCCGAGTCCTCTACCTCATGAATATTAATAAGTGAGATCGCCCTCCCCGTTAATAGCCAATCAGAGCCAAGATCTTGCGATCGCTCATCGGAAACGGCAAGTACGAGATGGTCTAGCGGTGATTTAGAGTTTCCAAGTTTTTTGGGAAATTCTTAAAAACAGAATGAGAATATTTTTAGGGCTTCTAGCCCTGGGAATTTTGGGCGTATTGGGATCGGCAAAGACTTCCATAAGTAAGTATTTTCTTTTCCTAAAACTCATAATTTTTTTTCGACCAAGCTAAGCGAACCCATCCGCGAGATGTCACTAACTTATCCTTGCGATGACATAATCCTACTCATAAACTCTGCAACAAAACTCTCTTTATATATTTCACTTATTTCCTATTACCAAAAAATCACCCGAATTTTAAAAAATCGATTGTCTTAGCAATTTGTATTTCTAAGATTAATAATACTCCGCTGGGAAAGTTGAAGTTTGCTTATCGATTAAAGTTCAGCGAATTACCTGCTTATTTCCTTGGTTGGATGAACAAACTTCATATCTTCTCTAATGGAGACAGATGCGTAAAAGTAGCTATTATAATAAACCATTTATCATTGTTGAAATATAGTTCTTATTATATATAAAGTTACATCTTCAATTTGCATTTGTTCGTTTTATTATGATATATATTTCGTTTGATAGTGTATTTATTTTTTGCTTTAATTTTTGACAACTGTAAACCAACATCTCAAAACAATTATTTCTTGTCAATACGAGCAATATTTAAGCTCTAAACTGTAATATGTTTTAAAATAATACAAGCTTTCGAGTTAGGCTTAGGTCAAACGTCGAACTTCGCAGAAGCCGAACTCATTGAAAACAATGGATAATAAGGCGGTCTTCCTTGATGTCATTAGGCTCGGCTCATGTGAATTACGGTGTTTGACCTAGGCCTTAGTTTATAGCCAGATATGACTTTCAATTCGGAACAGCAAAACTGCAAATTAATTTAGTCTCAAAGCTAAAACTAGCGACTCAGTATTCGCTGCAAAGCTGATCATGAAAATTGGTTCCCAATGCCTTAGATTTTATGCTCTTTTTCACAAAATTTTACAAGATTACTTCGAGTTTTATTTTTTATTGTACAAATTCCTCTGACATTTGTACATTGTTTGTACGTCTTTCATCCAAAACATTCAAAAATTTAAATAACTATAGAATATCAAAGTTGCCTTGACTAAGACCCAGGTCAAACGCAGTAATTCACACGAGCCGAACCTAATGACATCAAAGAAGACCGCCTTATTATCCATTATTATCAATGAGTTCGGCTCATTTGAAGTTCGACGTTTGACCTGGGCCTAACTCGAAAGCTGGCTTATTTTAAAAGATAGTACAGCTTAGAGCTATAGGTAAGAAAATATAAAAAATAAAAGGCTTGAAGTTTTGTCGATCATTGCCGGATTGAAATCTTGAAAAGAATAGGAAAATCTACAGTAAAACAAATTTTGATAGAATGGCCAAGGATCATTGGATGAATTTTGAAGAATTATTACACTGTTCCACTTTGAAGACGAAGAAGATGCATGATACTCACTTGATGATGAAGAAGAAAATGACGATGAAAACAAAGAAGAAGAAATAGCTGATAATAGCTATGATTTTCAATGGGCAAAAAGAAAACTGAATATGAAAAAAGAAGAACAAGAAAAAGAAATACTAAATTCAGCATAACTAAATTCTAATTTTTGGTTAATTTTTGTTCATTTTAGGGGAAGATTCGCAGTACACCAGCGACTCTGATAGAACACTCATCCGAGTTCTTCGTTCAGATTTGGAAAATGAGGAACCCGTAGAAAATCATAAGAAAAGTCATAACAAGAAGAGATCAACAGAGGGTAAGTAAGACACGCACCAGGAAATAGACATATAAGCCTTTCTTGCCATGAATCACGGTATATTTTCATATATTGGACATGTGTGTATTTTTTTACTTCCGCAGAACATTTAAAGAGATCAAGAAGAGCGCACGAGGAAGGTAATGCTGTTTGTTACCATTGTTGTTGTTGCTGCTGCTGTTTCTATCTGTTGTATCAAGTGATATCGTTTTCATTGGTTCACTTGTCGCTGTTACTCATTCAAGCAAGCTGTTATACGTTGTTGCTTTTGCCGCTGTTGCTGTAGTTAAATTGCTGCCGTTTAGGCTATTGTTGTTCATTTTGCTCTGCTCTGCTCTGCTCTGCTCTGCTCTGCTCTGCTCTGCTCTGCTTTGTCGTTGTTGTCATTGTTATGAACTTAACATGATCATTCCTTTTCCAGATGCGTTTTTCCAAGCCCTTCTTTCACGATCTGCCAAAACAAAGAAAGGTAAGAAAAGCAAAACAAAAATGAACCACGATTTCCGGGTTTGGACTTCAGTCAATAATAGACCATTTTCGAAATTTCAGCGAACGCGCGCTTTCAAAACTATATCAGCCGTAGACATGAAAACGAGGCATTTTGAGGCAAGGTCGCGCGCGCGCTATTCGACATTGCCATTGCCTGCAAATGCCTCGAGATCATGTCTGCGCCCGCGATAATTTTAAAAGCGTTTGCGCATTTTTAAAGCTAGCATAATTTTCGTAAAAGTTTGGCAATATGCAGAAACCTTATTTTTCATTGTTATTGTTGCAGAACAAAAGAGATCATTCGATGACAACGGAGCCGATAATAAAGGTAAGTATTGATGTTGCTACTGTTTCTTTCTGGTACGGACTTTGAGCGCATGACAAAGAAACCGTTGATAAACAACTCAAAAATGATTGCATTAATAATATAGACGCATCACGAATTCCGTATTACTGCTCCATGCGCATGTTCAAGGAATAAAAAAGTGGGCACACGAGTTTCAAAACCTGCTTTATTGCATTTGTATTTTTTATCCAGGTCAATTTTCACTAAGTTTTTAAGGACATGTACCATAAAGTTGATTACAAATCAAATATACTGAATTATAGCAATTTTTACAACCCGTGTGCCCACTTTTTTGAGCAGTAGCCTGGAATTCGTGAATCGTGTATATAGTAAATGTTTGAACTCATCAAGTCTCACCTCAACTTGGAACCATTATTTCCTGGTCACTAAAGTGAATTAAGGAAAGGTCTATTCTTGGATTGCATGCATTCCCAAGAGAATTAAAAGACAAAGACATGAAGGCCATGTTGGTGGTATTAACAATAGATGCTAATGAGAATCCTTTGCTAAAATACTACCAACATGGCCGCGATGACGTAACGTGTAATCGAAGAATTGCAGCAAGTAGAGGCTGAGCTTCATACGTTACACATATCAAGTCAGTCCAATTGACCTCGGCTTTGAACCTACGTTTCCCCGGGTACGTTTCGTAGTCACTCGAAGTGAATTCGGAAAAAGGTCGAATATTACTGTACGATCAGTTTTTTCCTAAAGGCGGAATTACACGGTACAACTTTTGCTTACAACTGTCGTATGCAATCTGCTTACGCCATCCTTACAACACGGCTACCACTGTCGTATGCGATTGCTGTAGGGTTTTAAAACATGTTTGAAAATCCTACCACTCTCGTAGCCGAGTTGTAAGGATGGCGTAAGTAGATTGTATACGACAGTTGTAAGCAAAAGTTGTACCGTATAATTCGGCCTTAAGAAAGACGTATTGTTGCAGGGTATATCATACGTGACGATTGGAAGGGTGATTCCAAGATATCTGATGCGGACAGGACAGGTAACGAACGACAAACGCGCATGCGCAGCTATGCACAATGACAATGACGCACGACCAACAACCCTACTAGGGGTCCCTTGGTTACTATGGTGATTCTGTCACTTTAAGTAGTTTAAACTTACATCATCACGTGACGGCAGCCATGTTGGATGGCGGGAACAAATAATGCAATGATTGAGAAAGATTTGAATTTTCGAGAGTAAAGAGATTGTAATATTTTTTTTTGTCATCCAACATGGCTACCGGCAAGCTATGGTGCAGAACCACTGTTTTGCTGTTTCAAACCACATGTCATTCCCTAGAGTATCATTTCTTTGTTTAACGGTTGCACATGAGAAGACACATAAATATGGATACAACTCAAACAAAGAATCTCATCTCAAGACCACGTGTCATTCCCTAGAGTATCATTTCTTTGTTTAACGGTTGTACATGAGAAGACACATGAATATGGATACAACTCAAACAAATAATCTTATACTCAAGAGAACAACACATGGCATGAGTGAAATGAGAAAATGTCAGGCCGTGAAAGGCTAAGGGATGGTGCAATAATTATCAGGAGGGGGCCCGAAAAACCAGATTACTCTAGCAAAAACTTAGACTACTCCCCGCTCCAAAACCAAAAAAATGTTCAACCCCCCTCTGTTATGCTGAAAATAACATTCCCCCTGCTCTACTTTAGTAAATATCTTAAAAAATACCTTTTTTATTGTCATGCTTAAGTGACTTTACTTTGAGCTCCCCTATCTTGGCAATATTTTTATGTTATGCCCCCCCCCCTCTGGTTTTTCGCCCCCCCCTCCTGACAATTATTGCACCATCCCTAAAATCATCAGATATTTTGTTCACAAAAATGATTATAACCCTTTAGTTGTACCTTGGTTGAGACTCCTAGATTCCTTTTCATGACTTTCACTTGACCACATGATGCTTTTTTAACGTTCAGAATTGGAGAATTTATTCAGCGCCATCAACGCTCCTGAAGCAAACAAACCAAAAGTCGAAGAAACAAGAAGCATAAAAGATCATGACGTAAGGAATAAAATAAGTCACATGACTATGAATGAATACCGCTGTTATCCTTGACTGCAGGCTTATGTTGTATTTATGGAACAAACTGCCTGAGAAACTAAGGAACATGAATTCATTAGACCTGTTCAAAAATTACCTTAAAACATACCTCTTCACGAATAATTTATAGTTATTTTCTTCAGTGTGAAGCGCTTTGAGATTTTGTAAAGCGCTATGTAAAAACATTATTATTATTATTATTATTATTATTATTATTATTATTATGTTTAAAGGCTTACCCTTCAAAGGTTTTCCCCCTAGCATTCTCTACATTCGTTAGTATTTTTAATTTGTTATATTTAGGTTTACTTTTCTTAAATCATATTTTAGGAAAAGATGTACGAATTTGTCCAGTGGCTAGTTAGTCAGTCAGTAAGTATTTCTACTGTTTTTAGAGCTGTTTAAGTGTGTATAAGTGGAACTATATGGCAAATCCGTTGTCGTACCGTGTACGTGCTCTACGTCAGTACTGTATGTTACCCACTCATACGATAACCATTCTTATGGGAAGCCATTTCAATGTTACAGCATGTCGTACCGTGTACGTGTTGTAAGTCAGTACCGTATGTTTCTCACTCATACGATAACCATTCTTAT
>OCZR010102842.1:2165-13281 GCA_900234385.1 Anemonia viridis | reverse complement strand
AGGTCGGATTTAAATGTACAAGTCGGAATTAAATGGACCAGTGTTTAACACAATTGATAACTTTTCTCAACTGGAATGCAAATAAAAAGTCTGCTGCAAATAAAAAGATTGGCTGCAAACAAAAAACTATGCAAATTCATTTAAGGATAAGACTGCTAATCAAGAGAACGCAGGCTCTAGCACAGGATTCCCGCTTGCACGTGGTCAGTCTTTCCTGCGGGTTTTCCCTGTCTGGCTCAGAAAAGGAATTTCAAAATGGCATGCCCACATTCGCATTTTAATCATCTTTGTTGTAACAACTTTAGGTTAAACTCAAGGCATAAAATGAAAGTACTGTCAGTATGACTTGTATGGTTCACATTTTTTTTTAATCATACAAAAGTTTTGAAATCTTTGGCCATTAGGACTTGGGACCTCTAACTGGATGCCTGTGCATGCACGACTATTGTGAAACCTGGTACTGATAAAATCATTTGTTATTTTGATGGTGTTGGATAAGAAGACTGCTTTGAAGTTAAGAATATGCTGCTTTTCCCAAAACTTTCCAAAAGAACCACCACAGTTGAAGTACTGTTGAGTTAAACATTAGGTAGGAAATACTGCAAATTGTTAAAGCGTATTGTTGCATTTTTCAATCATGAATCTGTGATGTACAGCTGTACATTAGATATTCATGAATGTATTGTTTATACCAGTTTTAAAAATATGATGGTGGTTTTCAATGTTGCCAGGCAACTGATGGCAAGATTGACGATTGCACTACATGTTTTTTTACTGTATCTTTGTCACAGTAATAATATAAAATAATGTTTAGTGACTAAATAGTCTCAATACATGGCAATAAATCCATCATATTTATAACCAATGCGATGCAGTTGTGTAATATCTTGCATACAGTATGAGTATAATCCAAGAATGAGGTCATACCAACAAGATAGAATGGTTGCGCTTTGCCCGTAAAACAAGAATAAAGGTATTAATATTTTTGGTACCTAACAGTTGTTATTTGGCAACTATTAGTCACTATCATCAAAGGTCTCCACAGGAAAAGTCTTGAGCAATCCACCATATGGCATTATTTACTCATTGTACTGAAGAGGCACAATATTGTCCCCAGTGTATTAGTTTTGAAAAGACCAGTTGAGTTATAGTGACTAATACTAAACAACATTTCATGGACATGTGAGAGAACACCACATACAATAAATGTTATATGCATGCAATATGAACTAACCCAGTTTTAAAATAGCTCACATGCTTCCTCTGGAGTACTGGGGTACTGAAAATGTTCATTTTCCATAACACCATGAAAATATTCATAGTACAAACCCTGTTCGCCATTACATTCATCATAGCCTTCTAACTGATGCTCCATTTCATGAATTTTATTCCTGGGAAGTGTAACCTTGCAATCAAAGGCACCAGAAACGTTGGGGTAAGAAATACAGAACATCTGGGACACCTGAGATGGTTCCAGATCCAGACTGCCAGATTCTATAGGTATTCCAGTTAACTTTAACTTTGTCAAGGTCTTCCTGAATCACTGCCTGGAAGCAGAACCATAAATATTCAGTGTGTATTTTGTTTTCTATATCTAAAACATTGATATTGATCATATGTTTAAATAGATCAATCCACCACGAAGACCCGCTTCTTCTCAAAAATGACCACCAACATTCAATGCGTTGGTTACTTGGTGATGTGCCATAACGGTGGGATTTTTCTCCTGCAAATTCATCTTCTCCATTCTGCCTGAAATATGATTGCATTAATATTCCAGCAATAATACCATTTTCTGTTCCACAATCTGTTCGGACTATAATGGGACAGCCAGCATTTTCTTTGATGCAATCTAAATAGAATCTTGCAGGGATTTCAGGTTTGTTGTTTGATCTTGATACTTCTAGCCAAAGAATTTTCCTACTTTAACCATCAATGGCCCCATGGATGGGAAAGCCATATGGCTTCAGCTTATCTTAAACTTTAAAAGATGATGTCATCAATAAATATTTGAAAATGCATTTATTTGCATTTCGAATAGACCTTATTCGCTTGGGCGTAATGTTGTCCCAATACAGACCTCTTGAGAATACGATTCTTTGTTTGAGGTTTATCCATATTAATGTATCTTCTCCAGCGTTGCCATTAAAAAAAGAAAAAGTCCCAAAGGAATGACATGTGACCTGTATTGGGAAAACAAGTACGCCCAAGCGAATAAGGTCTATAAAACAAATAAGCTAGCCTGCGTGCATCCGAAAATTCCGGATGCAACGCAGACTACAAATAAGCTAGATTTGATTAAAATAAAATAAAATAAAATAAGGTTTAACACACTCTTCGTAATCAAGTTTAATTAAGAGTATTATTCTTATGCATGTGGTACTATCCTTACCATCTATGTGCCAGCAAAAAATTGGCCCATAACTCACATGTTTGCCTTTTTAACCTTCTGCTTCTCCTCTGGCGTGTTCCTTCCAGATTGAGCTCCCTAAGGATGTCAGAAACTTTTTGTCTTGGGACATGAATATGGTGGTTTAACCTTAGTGAATGCCATATGGCTCTATATCCAAGAAGAACTCCAGGTCCTGAAATTGCTTGCTTAATTACATCTCGCAGTTTTTTATCATCCATATTCGCTCTCCTCCTTGTTAGACCATAATCTTGCAGACGTCATTTCAAGGTCAACAAACTTATGTTGATTTGGTGATGGTGATATAGAAAATCGAGAATAACTTTCTTTTCATAACCAAGATGAAAGAAGTTCTCTAACAATGTCTTATAACTGCCATCATGGATTCAACAGTTCTCGTAACCTGGCCTCATATGGCCAAGCGAGAGGACTGGTTACTTCTCCTTTTCATTTTCATAAATTACATAGTTTTTTATTTGGGAGGGAGGGAGGGTAGGGGACTTCTGCTCGTTTTAATACATGGTCCAAAACTAGCTCTAGAATGTACAATTATCTCTTTTAATTTCAAATTTTAAATGTCAAACACTTCTTTGATTACTATTTAAAGAAATATTGGAAAAATAAAATCCGCAACAAACCTACATTTGATTTTTCTAAACTAAGGTGCAAATAAAAAACATTAAGAGATTAATAACCGAGCGCGAGGTCTGTACAGGAAAATATCAGACCGAGGTCTTGAAGACTGAGGTCTGATATTTTCCTGTACAGACCGAGCAAGCTCGTTTAATAATTTGTTTATTATATGGCTTTTTGTATGAAAAGTATTACGAAAAATACAAATATATTACGAAAAATACAAACGGTTAGACTGTTGTCTTGGTAATGGTCCAATACGGCCCTGGACAGACTGCGCGCCAGCCAATCAGAATGCAGGAAATTTACAAGCCATATAATAATGTATTGTATTGTATTGTATTGTGCCTGGTTGCCATCTGCTTTTATGCCCATAACGTCCTAACATGTAAATAATGTAACATGTTATTTTTATTCATTCTCAGAGCTTATTGAGAACCCATTTGGTAGACCCGCAGCTACAAGGGCCTCTACTTCTATCAAGTCTTTTGTTGATTTTAAAAATGGTCAGGGGCGACCGTACAAATCTCAATTATGCAGTACCAATGGAAAAAGGAAAACCAAAGTTAAAGAGGAGGAGAAAGAAGTAATTATATCAATTGGCCTGATGGTGTGGGATAGTGGAGAGGGAAAGCTCAAAGACAAGCAAGGAAAGAAAATAGCCCTGCAAGTTGATAAAGAATCCAATTACAGCACGCTTCTTGAAAAAGCTGTCGATAGATGGAAAAGCTTACGAAGCAATCTCTATGAGGAAGGTGCAGAATATGTACTACTTCTTGAAGATTGCCAGGAAGCTATCTTCCTTCCTGGTTCAACCAGAGTGTTCTTTACTCTATCCGGATATAAGGAAGACGTTTTAAAGGACTACAAGAGGATTGTGTTATACCTTTGCACAGCAGATAATTTCAAAAGTTCCACATCTGGCATGAGTGATGATGAAGAACCTGATCTTCTAGAAACACCAAAGAGGAACATTGACAAGGCCTCTGATGACAACTCACCTCCAACTAAGCAGAGGACCACCATAAGAAACTGTCCAACCATCAATGATAATTCCAAACCTGGCCCTTTAGGACTCAATCTAGGATCTACATGTACAAACACTGAAGATGCAGGCTCATGGTTTGTTCTTGATGAGCTTGAAAGACAATTTCAGGCTGACAGCCCTTTAGAACTTGACAAGCAACAAGCTGATTCTCTTAGTGCACCGGATAATGCAGCCAGTGTTGTAAAGGAACTAGAGAAAAAAGTTGTAGTGGATAGAAAGATGTCAGTCTTTATTGTAATAAGAGGTGCATCTGCAAGCAGAGCCATAGCTTTATGGTGCAGGGCAACCTCTAAAGTCAACCCAATCCATGTTGTACGCATCAAATACATTGGCGAGGATGGTATTGATGACGGAGCTATTGCAAAAGAATTCTTTTCCTGTGTAGTTAAAGAAATTGGAGAACAATTCTTTCCTGATGGCAGCCCAATTTACTCTACCAATGATCTTTATAATTACAAAGCAATTGGGGAAATCATAGCTGCAAGCATGTCACAGGGAGGCCCAGCTCCAGGCTTTTTATCCTCTTGTGTTTATGATACATTGATATCTGGAGATGTTGATCTCAATACCCAGGATCTTGAAAAACAGTTAACAGAGAAAGAACTTTCTTTTGTAGAAGAAATTAAGATGCATCATCAAGATGCTATTATAGACCACGGCTATACAGGTCCTGTTGACAATGCGCATTTGGACACCATCACTGCTGCTGTTATTGCAAGCATTTTGAGTAAGAGCTGTTCGATCTATTCGTAAATTATAATCACAAAAAGTAATGATTTTATGTCATTTTCATTAGACTTAGCACTTTAAAGGACAAGCCTTTTCAAGATCCTAGATAACTTTTAACTTTCAAGAGAACTTGTATGTTTTTGTGACTTTTACTATTTCCCTGTTCTTATGCATCAGTTAATCGAATTAAGCCACTGCCTGGGAAGACTGGGAAATTAGATTTGACCATTGTTAGAGTAAAGGGGCATTCCCCAACCCCTTTTTCACATGAGTTAGTGTCAGAAGCAATGTGCATATTGATATCAACTATACAACAATTAATAACCTATGTTTTTGTCTCTGACTAGCAATGTCAAAGTATAAACCTTGTTGTGTGACAGTCTTTCGAGCCTGGTAAATGTGCATAAAGTTTGAGCTATTGTTTTGATGGGCATAAATACAAATTGTTACATTCTTTACCATTAAATATTTTTTTTAAAAAGTTGTTTACTGAAAGCGTATGACGTTTTACACAAAGTTGTAAGATGTGGATTTCATTTATGTCAAAAGCAACATTTCCAATTAACATGATTGTATCTTATTGGTATTCACCAACTCTAATAAAGTTGAGGTTACTAGTTGCTAAAATGCACATTCTAGTAAACACTTTTCTTATTATACAAATGATATAGCCCTCCAGGAGAATGCATAACAAAATTTCACAAATGCCTAGGTTGACACATAGTTACTTTAGGGGTTGAAATAGTTTTTAAGGGGTTTAAATCATCGATTTGTTATTTTTTAGGGGTCATCAGAGAAAATCCAAGGTTTTTCAGAAAAGATGGTATTTTTTAGGGTAGTTTTTGGGGTTTTCTGACAATCATCCCTGTGTTCTCCCCCTGGGGGAAATTATCATTCAAAAATCTGAGATAGCAAACCAATAAAAAATGTGCAATGTTTTGTAATCACCTCTGAATCTAAACTAATGTTTTTATAACATCTGTTAAATTGTACACCAAACTGTTCCGTACATAAAAACCATTACAACCACCTTAGCCTACATGTACTTTCTCACTAAGTAACAAATATATCAAATCAGTTAGGCCTAACCTTAACAGGGGCGGCGGAAGCGAGGGGCCGGGGGCACTGGCCCCCCACTAAATTTTTCGTACCCCAAGCCTTCGTTCCTCTTGGACAGTGCCGAGAAACATAAGACTCTGGGGAAACAGAATTTTCAGCAAATTTTGATTGGCTCTCAAGAAAACAATGAATCAAACAGGAAATAGAAGCAACAAAGTGCTGATTGGTGGAACCTGTACCGGAAATAAAAAGCCGTGATTACCATTACTTATTATTTTGATATTACATAATTTTCTGTATCTAAAAAAGATACGAAATGCCCCCCCAAAATTTTTCAGCTTCCGCCGCCCCTACTTAAAAATGGGTGATGCTTTAATGAAGGTATTTACACTATCTCAATCCCAATGATAATGCATTCCCTTGTATTTGTAATTTTCAAAAAGTCACACTTGATTACTGAAGGGCCATACCGAAAAAAAAAAACTTTTTGTCAGTGGTTCATTGATAGACAGTTTAGAACTCTAACATCCATTTTCTGCAATACTAAGTAATTTAACTATATAATTCCAATGCTTCCCTCCAGTGTTCTGGCTGCTTAACACCCAGAAGCTTGCAGACATAATCGAAATACTGCTGATGCTCATTCTCAGCATCTTTTTGCACCAAATGGTCATAGGCATAAGTGAAACTATCATGGGGAACTTGAATTATAAGATTGTCAACGCCTTTGTATCTTTCTGGTAAACTGTTGAGTTGCATCTGGTCTTCCCCCTATGGTTTCATGACGTGACTTTCTTATATAGTGACTATTCCATGACTCTTTAATCCTATCAGCATCCTGCTGAAGTAGATTTGAAAAGCAAAACCAGAGACATTCGGTGTGAAGTTCTTCTGCAGTGTTGACAATTCCCATGTCAACCATATCCTTGAACAAATTGATCCACCACGATGACCAATTCTTTTTGAGGAAACTCCACTAACACTCAATTCTTTGGTTATGTGGAGAAGCCACATACATGTGTGCATCTGGGTCATTCATATAAAAGAAGTGAATCCCTGCCATTGTTCCATTTTCTGTACCAATGTCAGTGGCTAATTTTTGGGGACATCCACCACATTGCTGCACTGTTATCAGGATACTTATTTGAACATGTGATGTGTAACCACAATACCTTTCTACTAAAACCATCTATGCATCCATGTATGGGAAAGCCATAGGGTTTGACTTTGTCGTAGCCGTCCGCATGCCAGGCGTAATTAGGTCCTGGAGAAAGATACTCCCTTCTTTTCAATCTATGTTTTTGTCTGGTCTCGACTCCCTCAGGATCCATCTCTCTCAAAAGCTCCTCTACAACTAATCGTGGCACAATAATTCCTTTCAATCGCAAAGTATGCCAGATTGAGCAATATCCACCCATTACAATTCTCTGATGGCATTTTTCACAACATCTAGGTCGTATTCCACATTCTTTCTTGTAAGCTTCCCTTCCTGGAGCCGTCTTTTAAGGGTACTTAGACTTAAATGAATGTCATTGTACATAGGAGTAGCCACGGTAAAACAGGTATTGTATCAGTTGAAATTCTCGATTACAGTCCGCCATTTTGAGTCTGATAGTATGGCCGGCTCAGTTGGGGACATGCGCATGCTTTTCAGCGGTGTGAAAAATCACTTCCGCCAAAGTCTATTCTTTCTATCATGACCTTTTCTCTGATTATTTTCTGATTATATTCATAAAAAAGAAGTGAATCCCCGCCATTGTTCCATTTTCTGTACCAATGTCAGTGGCTAATTTTTAACATGCTGTGAGTTTTTTAAAATTTTCCGTGACACTTTCGGGGCATGATAAGAGCCAACAAGTGTCAGGACAAATTAGAACTCACGGCAAAACAAACAAAACTTTGCTGTGTTTTTTTTGTGTCGCCGTGAATTTTGATTTTCCGTTACACTTTCGGGGCATGATAAGGGCCCACAAGTGTCAGGACAAATTAGAACTCACAGCAAAACAAACAAAACTTTGCCGTGAGTTTTTGTATTCTGCCGTGGCTTTCTTTAATTTGCCGCGAGTTTTTTGTATTCTGCCTTGGATTTCTTTAATTTGCCGTGAGTTTTTTGTATTCTGCTGTGGCTTTCTTTAATTTGCCGTGGCTTTCTTTAATTTGTCGTGACCCTTGTGGGCCACCGTACTGCTGACACAAAAACAAATTCATCAATGCCATTCATTATCAACATGGTAACCAATCAACAATGAACTACAAACATTTCATTCAAAATAAACAAACTTCAAACGTATTGTTTCTTGTCTACTTTGACAGCCATTACAATACCTTTCCCCAAGTTTCAAGTCATTTCCAATAATTTGTATACAATGCCCCTTGTATATAGCAAACATGGTCTCCAGACTACCTTTTCGAATGCTGCAGACATCCTATCACATATTCTTCCATCATCTTGGCACTCCAGCCTCTTCTTCTCTCTACATCACTATCTTCCAAGCCTGTGGACTGCCAAAAAAATATCATGTCATGTCAGCACAAGTCCATTCAAGAAAGGAAAAAAAATCAACAAAAATCCTAACCACCTAGGACAATCTAACCCCTGATACAATACTTTTGGTATTGATTCTACATCAAAGGAATAGGTGAGTGTTGAATATTGTTACAGAGGTTAATTACATTTCATGTCAATTACATCCACATCAACACAACTAAACATTGATCATTGACATCAGGCTAAATGACATATTGCAAGTATAAACCTTATGATAATAATAATAATAATAATATATTTTATTTACTTGTGGCCCTCAAAAGACTTCATAAAAATAGTTGCATAGCAATCTAAATATACATATATACAAAGGTACTAAGAATAATATATTATATATTATAGACCGACTCGAAGACTCGCACCTGTGTGGGGGCCAGGCCACAAGAACAGAGAGACATGGCGCGACTCCCCACACCAGATCGCTCTGTGTCGCTCATGTCTCCCTGCCTTCAGCCACACCGGCGCAAGACCTGGACTTGGTCTATATAAACTAGAATATGATGCTTTACCATTTATTCATATTTTCAAAAACTCGTTCATTTTGAAAAATACAACCAAAATTTTACAATACGATAATTTTTTATTTCACCAGATCCAAAATATTGCTATTTTGTCTAAGATTGTAGCGGATGGAAAGGGATTTGGTGGATTTGGTTCAAGATTTTTTGTATGTGAGAAAATCAATTGAAATGAAGAAATAGTTTAACTATTCACATGGCGTCATATTTCATACCTTAATCCTTCAACAGAGTAATTACCCAATAACCATATGCAAAAATAATTACCAATCTATCATCTGTTTTACTGAAAACACAGACACAGTTTACACTAGTTTCTACCTTGTGTTGATCATCCAAGCATGGTTTTCAGTAGTGCCTTAAATACAACAACTAATATACAACAACTAATTATTTACAAAATACAAAAATATATATATATAAATCAACAAAAAATAGGGATCAAAAGATAAAATATGATAAAATAAGAAAAATATAAAGTTATAAAATATAAAAGAGTGATCTAACAAGTCTTACGACATACAGTAAAAAGCTAATAAATAGTTTTAAGAGATCTCTTGAAACTATCAACTCGTGTTATTTTCTTATCATCCAAGTTTCATTCATTATATTCTTTTCAAGATTGATACAAAAATGCGTGTTTTTCAGAGTCGGTGCAAACTCTGGGAAGATGGAAATTATCTTTGGATCTAGTGTTGAATGAAAATGACTATTGTTATAGACATTATTATCTAATAAATGAAAATCAATATCACCATTAGTGCATTTGTACACAGGAAAATAAAAAGACAATTGATTTGCTTAAAGCTTCAGTAGCTCAACTTTGTATTGGTTTATTTAAGATTATTTTTGCAACCTTATTCTGTAAGGTTTATATAAAATAGCTCATTAAAACTTCATTATTCATTATTATTTTTATCTCCCCAAACGATGTCTCCATTGCAGTCATCAATATTGAACTTGTTTTATCAAACCAATTCTCTGGTTGATTTTTTGGACTAAATGATCGACATGGTCATGCCATGTCAAATTTTGATTGAGTATTACTCCAAAGTATTTCAATCTATCTTATTCACTTTATATACGAATTACAGTCGTTCCGCCCGAACCCAATCCGCCCGAACTTTGGTAGATTCGCCCGGAGATTAGTTGATCCGCCCAATAAATATTTAGACAAGTTAGTTATCAGTTTACTATGAAAACATGAAATAAATTGTTTGGATGTTTAATATATTCAATGTTTAGTATAATGATACGATCGTTTTTACGAGTGATGAATACAGTTGAATCACAGTTGAATATCACCTGAATGCGTTTTTTTTACGAAAATCACCAAGACTCTTCTTAGCGTGTCCTTCGTTTGTACGTCTCAGTGATTACTTTCATTCTTTATAATTCTTCATTCGGAGTCCATTACGGCGTTTAGTCGTGTTCTTATTTGTGTTAAGCTAAAAACGAGTAGGTTTCAGGCGAATCAATTCCACTTCATCAATTAAGACTGACTTTTATTTTGGCTCAAGAGATATTAAGACAAGTTTTTGAGAAAATAGATTTTATGGGTTTGTAACTGTTGGCGAAAGTTTAGCGTCCCGAATTCACTGAAACGTAACAAAGGACGCGGTAAGAAAACCGTCTTGGAGAATTGGATACAAAACGAGTTCATGTGACTTTAAAATAGCTTTTTAGAAAACTACGAATCATAAGTTGACTTTATTTTATAATAAAATATTTTGTGATTTGGTTGACTAATATGCTTCGGGCGAACTCACAGGTTTTCACGATTGGGCGAATCGTCCAAAATACCAAAGGGAGAAACGACAGGTTATTTAATAGCTACAGTTTTTGACGCTGACTGCTTTCAAATAATTACTGTTATTAATCGGTCAGCTACTCTTTTAACCTAACCTGCTGTAAGATACTTAAGACTTGTCCGTAACGACTTTTAATATTCACTCCACTCGAAAATACGAAGCGTTTGGAAGATTGGAAGATATACGTGATTATTCCGAGTCGTTTGACGTAGTTACTGTCTTGAACAAGTTAAGTTTTTAAAAATGTTTTGATCGAAAAATTAATCGGAAAATCATTATAGTTTGTCTAGAATTCTAAAACTCATTAATATTCATTAGGCCAAAGACAATGAAAATCATGACCGTGACCAGTGTCTATAT
>OCZR010102793.1:1948-13483 GCA_900234385.1 Anemonia viridis | reverse complement strand
ATGCCTACGTAATCCCTTCATGGTCTCGCGGTAAAACGCGGCCTTTTTTGCCGTGACAGCCGGCGATTTTACCGAGTGCGATTCTAGAAATTCACGTCGCCGCGACATGCGCAGCTGTTTCGAACATGTTCAAAGTTCACTGCGATTTTCGCCGTGAAAATCGCCGAAAAACCTCGCACCTCAAATCTCCGAGAAAATCGCCTTTGTATAACCGGGCATTTACGGGTGTGTGCAAATGAGATGCAAATGAACGACAAGCATTGTATCGACCCAAGAGCTTCACATGTATGATTCTTAAACAGAAGAATGGCGCATTTGCTTACATCCGTAATAACATCTTCTGGCTTAATGCGACTAATTTAGGCAAGAAGTTCATGATTGCGCTTCAACGCGGTTATCTTTATAATAAAATATAATTTGTTTCAAAGAAACATTTCATACTCTATACTTCCTTTCACTTCATGAAGACTAGTTTCCGGAATAATCCAATACAATGCCATAAGTATTTAAAGAAGTTTTTGTACTATTATGAGTAAAGCTTACACGTGTATGTTTTGTTAGTGAAAGGAAGGAGAACGATATTTATTAATAATAAGCACTTAATAGAACGTTTTGACCACGAATTTCGTTTTGTTGTGATTGCATTTTCTCTGTCATCTTGTCACGAAACAAAAAACGAAATCCTATAGTAAAACATAGTTAGATATATATAATTTCATCACCAGAAGTAAATAGTTATATATTTACCTTAATAAAGGGGCAACCCCCCCCCCCAAAAAAAAATGANAAAAAAAAAAAAAAAAAAAAAAAAAATTCCTGCACAGCAATGAAGGGCAAAAAATATTCCTGCACAATATAATTTCCCAACCCCTCACCCCCTAAAAAATCTAGTGGTCTGTCCCTAAGTAATGGACATTTTTGCTATAACGAACATTTTCGACATTTTTGAAATCTCGCGCTTTTGTTTAGAAAGAATAGTCTAGTAGTCGTTGATAATGATAATTGGGCTTTTAAGAATGATTCGTGTAACAGCCAGCTCAGTTTATTTGAAAGAACAATACCATTCCAATAACTGATATAAATACACGAAGTTTCAAGAAGGTTGTCATAGGAAGAAAGAACTTTTGTAATCTCGTAAGAAAGGAATATATTAAAAAAATAGAAAGTGTTCAGCTTCAGTAATTTTCTTGTATCTTTTTAATCATATTTCCTTTCCGTTTTTTACTAAATTACTAATGTCCTCTTCATATAACAACCTTCTACTACTGGTGTACGTATATTGAAATCATATTCATAAATTCGAGATCCTGCCAAAAAACACTTTGAGTTCGTTTTGATCTGCAATCCATGTCCAGAAAACAATTGGGCTTTTAGCACATTATTTTTACACATTTGTAATTAAAATAACACAAAATAATTTTCACATCTTTTGTTCCAACCACGAGCTTTCGAAAACTGTTCGTTATAGCAAAAACGTCTGTTTATAACTTATTGTATTTTCGTGTAATTTTCACAATCCCTTATTGCGTGCTTTTGTATTATTATTGTTAGAAGCTATTGGTTGTAATTATAAAAGGATTGCCCGAATTTCTTTCTTAGTTTGTTTTTCATCCCCTTTACATTCCCATGATGCTTTGCGTGTGGGGGCAACTATAAATGAAATTATTTGAAAATTCAAAACCTTTTGTGCACATCTGATTTTTCATTAGTTCTACACGTGTGGGAGAATCAGAAACATTTGTTGCTACAGTCAATGTATGGATTTGCCTGAAGAAATATCATGACATGGGATTTTTTCACGCGACGGCCATATTGGCTCAAACAATGCATTTTAATTCCCTTGGGTCCCCTTGCCCTCGCTTTGATGCGTTTCAGAACGTTCCAAACAAAGGTTTTTGTTCTCATGGGAGTAAACATGGCCACTGTGTGATTAAAGCCCATTCTAGATTTACTCATCAACCTGTTTGAATTTCTTTTCATCTGGGGGGAAAGTCTTGTAGGGGACCAAGGTTATAACCACCAAGGCATGGAAAGCATGTAATATGAAATGAAATGAAAACCAAAAAAAAAACATGATTGGAACTGTAAATGGTAAAAAATTAGGCTGAAAAAAGAATCAAGACTTAATGAAGGCAAAAAATTAACCATAAAATACCAAATCTCAGTTTATTTGTTGCAACGTAAATCATCTTATAACTAATATAGATATGCGCGCTAAACATCCTAACCGGAAGTGACGTTTATGCTACACAGGGAACCCAAACTAACTGAATTAAATTAAAAACCTAATAATGATTTGCTAAACATTTCAACCGCAAGTGAGTTCTTACTGAATTTAATGATGATTTGCAAGCCATTCCAACCGAACCCAAAGTACTTGATAAGGATTTAAACATTCCAACCGGAAGTGACGTCATACGCTACACAGGGAACCCAAACTTCTTCTAATATTTCCCTTGCAGCACGATGGAATTTAGATCAATTTAGAAGTGAAAAAACGTTTCCAGCAATTCTCTCGATATTGAAATTCGTTTGTTTTGTCCTTCAACTCCAGCTAGCTGCTGTGGCGTCACGTGCAAGATTCAAATATATTATCATGAATTAATAAACGTTTATATTCTTACCATAAATATCATGGAACATGATTGGTTCTTGGTCTTGTGATAATAGACCTCTCTACCTTGGGCGTAACGTTTTCTCATTTCAGAACACGTGTCATTCTTTCGAGAATAAGATTCTTTGTTTGAGTTGTATCCATATTCATGTGTCTTCTCATGTTGAACCGTTAAACAAAGAAATGATTCTCTAGGGAATGACACATGGTCTTGAGAATGAGATTCTTTGTTTGAGTTGTATCCATATTCATGTGTCTTCTCATGTGCAACCATTAAACAAAGAAATGATTCTCTAGAGAATGACACATGGTCTGAAATGGGAAGACATTATACCCAAGGTAATGACGAACTGTGCAAGAAAAACCAAACATGTTATAACTCATGCAACACAACTGCAAGAATAGGCTTTGGAAAACGTAAAATGACCACGCAGTACAAAGAATAATGTCGCCGAATGGGAAATCTTTTTATCCTGGTACCACATTCAATCACACAATCCTACGCGCCACGAGATCGTCTGTAGACTTCCACTGAACCTTGGAAAAGTAATTTTTCGCTCTAATCACGCGGGGACCATATTGGATAAAGCAATAAGTTTTCAATCTTTGGGACCTCTTGACCTCGCTTTGAGGTATTTCAGAACGTCCCAAACAAAGGTTTCTTTTCTCATTGGATTAATCATGGTTATAATGTGATTAAAGCTCATATACCTTTTACATATACATCTTAAGAATATTTTGATAATTTCAATGATATTTTAAATATGTTTATATTCTAAAATTTTATCAAATGTTTTCTAAAACATGCTTAGCTTGGTGAACATCATGCACACATATGGCCTTGCGGCACGCCGGAATACAGCTCAATTCGGAGGACAGAACAATAGGTTCCAATGGGGATTTTGCACACCTTGTGTGACATTTCAAATATTGCTGCTCTGATCCCGAAAATATCATAGCTGGAAGGAGCATCCTAAAATTAGTAAATTTTGAAATTTTGAGGGAAATCCAATAAATACGGATGAAGTTATGAATTTTTAAAGATGACCTTTCCTATGAGAAATGTATGGAAAATAGTCTTGGTGGGCAAGCTGTTGCAGAGTGCAAAATCCCCATTCAGGAGGTTGAAATTCTTTTGTTTTGTCCTCCAAATTGAGCTGCTTTGACGTCACGTGGAATGGTTCTATTGCATATCCTTCACTTCCCTTCTCTCCGTTTCCTATTAGCACTTGTTTACTTTGAGTGAATGCGTTTTATTTCGAGGAAATTTTCGCAGAATCTTGTGAATGAGTTGGTAGACTGGCTTGGTTCGAATTTAGTCTCCGTTGTGTTTAGAAGCAGTTATGGTTTTCCTTTTTTACTACGTTTTTCACTTTTTTTCGACCATCTTTTCGAATACCTGTGGAATAAGGTTGTGATTGGGTGCTGAGTAGTTGAATGGGAAGGAAGAATGTCAAACGCAAATTCGTAGACCAGAGAAAAAAACACATCACAACACGGCACGGAGCTGCATGCAACAGCACGGCACGGGACTACACGCAACAGCACGGTAAGGAACTGCGCGCAATAGCACGGCACGGGACTGCACGCAACAGCACGGTACGGAACTGCGCGATTTAACACGGCACGGAGCTGCACGCAACAGCACGGCACGGAACTACGGTTAACAGCACGGCACCGAACTGCGCGCAACAGCATGCACAGCAACATTCAACACGATTCAGCAAACTAAAGTACAGCACAGCGCGTCACGACAAGGTATAATGCAGCATGGTACCGAGGAAATTCAGTAGTGTACCTTTATTTGCGACAAGACGTTCCCTCGTAGCAGTCGCGCGCGCTCGTCCTCCACTTTAGATTCCTCATCAGTTGCCTTCACTTCTTCACCATCGACGTCAAGCACTTTTATATCTCTTGCTTTATCTGACGTTTTAGCGACACCTTCACTCCTTTGGTGCTTTAAGTCTAACAATTCTATATTTTTAAGTTCGTTGTCAATCTCTGCAATCCGTCGTTTCGCTTTAGCAAGCCCAAGCTGCGACTCGTGAAACTCCATCTCTGCGTCTGCCACTGCTGTGTTACTCGTGTTCGAGAAAGTAAAAAATATTTTTCTGTCTTTCGCAACAGCAACTCTGCGTTTCTGGAACTCTATCCGCGCTAGTAAGTCAGCCTTTTCTTTATTCAATGCTTGGCTTCGTGGAACGAATTTGGAGTTGTCTGCGATTTGCTCCCTTTTTTTGTTTTCGAAAGCCATTCTGTTCATCGCTACAAAAGATGGTCGTTTCTGTCTGACTGCCACAGAACCTTGTTCTTTTAGTGCCTTAGCCATTTCCAGGAATTCGTCTTCTGTCTTTTGAATGATCTCTCTTTCTTTGTCTTGTTCTAAATCACACGCAGACACAAAAAAAAACCGAGTTCATGTTTACTCAAAAACTATGTTCAGATAAGAATGGTGCAACTTTGGCGCAAAACGGCGCACACCACAAAATTACTCAATCAGACATCTTCACCTTGGGAGTAAGGCTTCCCATTTCAAAGTATATGATATTAAGATTTCGAACAAGAGAACATCCAAGCTAAAGAGATCTAAAGGCCGTTTGCATGATAGCGTCATTTTACTACCACTACCAAAATGCTTTACGAATTTTCTTTCTTATTCAAATTTGAATTTCCTCATGAGGATAGTAAGAAAATAGGTGCTAATGAACTGATCAAAAGAAAGTGTGCAAGGGATTCTGGTACCCGTAGTAAATAACGCCTTAATGCAATTGGTCTATTACACGGTATGTACGCAATTGACAGATTTGCGCAAATATGAAAATAATTTTGTTGAAGAATTTTGAATCAATAATCTACAGCGGCTTAGTGCGCAACAAAGTTCGCTGTTTATACTCCGCAGTATAATACGCTACTATAAACCATAATGGCTGCCGAGTGCATGAAAATGAGGTCACCTAGTCATTTTGCAAGGCTGAGCTAGGCTGTTCATTCAATACCAAGGTGAGTAGCGCAAATTCAAGTCAAAACGCTTTTTTCATGAATTTTCTTCTATGAACACATTTCAAGTGCTTTTAAGTGTTTCCTTGAAAGCTAATGACTGGATGACCTCGTTTTCGTGTACTCGGCAGCCATTATGAGAGAGATGTATGGAATGAAGTTTTAGGTGAATGGAAATTTCGAAGTAGGCGAATATTTTGGCATACCGTTGGGTATGTACCGTTAGGTATCGAGGCCTTAATAATTTGCATAGATATGCGCATGTCATTGGTTAAGAATACCGCCGACCATCTGGGCTCAAAGAGAACAAATTTCAAATCCCTGGGAATGTTTTCAGACAAAGATATCGCTTATTAATTCCATAACTAAAAGAACTGAGCATGTCATTGTATGGAAATACCGCTGAAATGTCTTTGAAAATGTGCGCGAGCGTAGCATGAAGATACCGCTAGGAGTCCGCAATCTATAAGGAACTTTAGCATAGTATAAATTTTCATATCAGCGCATGCCATTACTAATGAAACCGCTTACCATTCCATGCGCCATTTGACAAGATTTTTCTTCGCGGTTTTTCATCCGATGAGCCCTTTTCTTTAATCCAGCTGCTCTTTAACGTCCTTCGTGGTAGACTGCGTATTTCCTTTTCATTTGGTTTGCTTGTTGCGCTTGGAGCTGGATTTTCTTGTTCACCGGCTTGGGATACCTGTTGTTTTTCTGCGTTTATTGTATTGTTACTTTCATTTGTGTTGTTTTCAGCTTCTGGGAGCATCTCAGGTGGTAAGTGTTTATTGATAACCTAGATTCAAAATGTATGTAAAAAAACTAGGTTAAAATATATATTACAATTAAAAAACAGAAAACGCATGCGTGCTGAGTGCAGTTATACTCTAAATCTCGTCATCGCTAATCACCACCTCCAAATTACGGCGAAGGTGCAGCTCAACGAGGTCGAACTGAAAGCACGAGAAGGCGCCTCTGGCTGCCGCTATACAGTCCATGTATGACCCCGGAGCACAGCTCTAACCAGTTTGAATTAGTCTAAAGCACGCAGGGATTGGCAGAACACGAGGAAAGTGTTCGGAGAATACTGTGTCATAGCACACCGCAGTGAGCCGGCATGGCATGGTACGCCTGTGCTGTAATGTTTCCTTAGCATATGATAGGAGCAATTTTGGCATGACTATGAAATATGTACGGTACCGCGCATTACCGCGACCGTGTCAGCGCCATGCCGTGTATGAAATCATTAATATTCGACATTCCGTGCCACCTTCCGTGCCATGACCTTTCACACACGAAATCTACGCTTCCTGCTCCGTAACCGTGCCATTTGCCGTGAGTTTCCGAATGCTATCTAGAGTATATCATAACTCGATGGATTATTTCCATCGTCCTAATCAAATCATGCTTACCTCGACTTTGTCGTCGAATGACACCTTCCTCAACAGGGGTGGTTTCTGGGGGATCAATGTTTGATTTTCGGAAGATGTGTGGATCACGTCTGCCGATACGACGTCTGAAAAGATAAACAACAATACAGTTAATACTAGTTCGAGGTCCATCTCTCACTCGCCCCTCCTTTCGCTCCGGGTGGCGCTAAAACGCACGTCCTAGTTCTAACCATTGGGCTTTTATCACACAGCTGCCATTTTATTCCCATGAGAACAAAAACCTTTGTTTGGAACGTTCTGAAACGCCTCAAAGCGAGGGCAAGGGGACCCAAGGGAATTAAAATGCATTGTTTGAGCCAATATGGCCGCCGCGTGAAAAAAGCCCAGGTTGAGTTCACTCTCGTGGTCGGGGGTTGCTCCTTGTATGTCCAACACGTGAATATAGTGTATTCGATATGCTGTTCCGTTTCTCCTGTACTACAAGGGTGTTTTTACTACGAGGTGACATTTCTTTTGATCTACTTTTTTGGTGGGCAACATTAGTGACACTGTATACAGAATTTATATCCCACTATCAAAAATTTGATATACACCGAGTTACAAGAAGTTTGTCATAGGAAGAAAGAACATTAATAATTTAGTGAGAAAGGAATATATTAAAAACCAAAAGATAATCACTGAAACTTAACTTCTTCCTTTTTCTCTTTTGATTTTTATAAATATATTCCTTTATCATTAAATTACAAAAGTTCTTTCTTCCTATGACAACCTTCTTGAAACTAGGTGTATATATATGTTTTATTTATTTCAGGTATGTTTTACTCGCCTTTCTCCTCTTCCTCGTCCTCATCCTTTTCATCATGTTCCTTCTTATGCCAACTGCTCAGTTTATCGGCATTAGGCAGCGGGTTTATCAATTCTTCGTACAAATCTTCAGACTCCTCAGAACCCTCGCCCTCCTCTTTCTTTTCCTGAGCCTCGACTTGAGGTACCGGAGATCTCCTTGGAGGGGGTAGGGCCGGGGGTTGTGCGTCAATTGGAAGAGGCGGAAGTGGACCTAATTCTTGATCTGGGGACTTCTTTCCCATGGGACTTAAAGGTCTTGGAGCATGAACTTTCTGTGCATCGTTGGTTTTATTTTTGTCAAACACAACCTCGAGATAACCATTCTCCTCATCTTTGCCATTAGCAACAGGATTGATATTGGTATCGGCGTCAGTACGGGGTTTATTCGGTGTCTTGGAAACCTTTTGAAGGCCAACCGGAGTGATGGGGGTGACATAATCACCCTCGTCATCTTCAAAGACCCCTGAGCTTGTATCAGCAGGAGACGCTAGCTTGATGAACCCCGACTCAATCCTCAGAGCTGTTTTCCATTTATCCATATCCCTTGTGTTCTTCGTTAGCAGAGTCAACAGCCTCTCGTTGTCTCTCATAACTCGAATTACAAATTTATTCTTCTCTTCTTCCTTGGCCCTGATTTCCGCGCCATCCAGTTCGAGAGTGAGTTCTGTGTCTTCATCTTTGATGTTCTTGTAACAGTAGAGCTTTCCTTCCCGCACGACGCACCAACGCTTGACGCAGGCGTTATTTTCAATGCGATGAACGTATCCAGCCAGCGCAATACCATCTTGAGGACTCGAGAAAAGCCTCTCCTTCCCGCGCGCTTTCTTCTTAAGCCATTTGAAAATTTGGTTCTTCTTCTTCGTCTTTTGCTGTAACTTTGGCGATCCTTTGGGGCTCGTTGAAGGCGTATCATCATCAGACGACCCACTTTCAAATTCATCGGTTGCAAATCCGTCATCTTCAAATTCGTAGTTTTCAACTGATTCATACAGGTCTTCACCGAACATATCCTCGGTGTGAGGACTCGTTGGGAAAGCAGGAAGCTTTTCTGTTTCTTGAACTGAATGTTCTTCGATTTTCTTGATATCTAGCTTTTCAGGTTCTTCTTTTTTCTGAATCAAAAATAACAATGTTATTCAAAGCATTAATACTCGCACGTAGAAATATTTCCCTTTCACAGTTCCCTCCGCCGCCATCTTGAAAGGTAGCCGCGCGTTTGAGTTGAAGCGAGACGAACGGCGAGCTTGCAAGAGAGACATTTTCTAAACACTTTGGGCAATTAAGGACCGCGAAGCACCCCCCTCCAAAATGGGGGGGGGGGCTGAGACTATTGCAAGCCCACCATTTCTCTCATTTCTATTTAACGGCCAACCTCAATTTCGTTACCACTTAGTAGTAGATTATCTTTTAGATGCACGAGCGCTTTCAAAAATGTCGCAGGCGCACACTCAACCTCGAGGCATTTTCAGGCAGCGTCAATAGCGCACGCAATCTTGTTCGAAAATGCCTCTACTTGTCTGCGCCTGCGAAATTTTTGAAAGCGGTCAATCGATTCCCAAAGGGGTGGCCGCTTAGTAGCAACAAAAGTTTTTGAACATCAAATCGCGAATAAATCAATGACGCTTTAATTTTAAAATGTTGACGTAGTTCGTATATATTCTTTATATTTTTTAAAGTTGCGCAATGTTGCACAATTTGTAACTTATAAATATATTTTATAATCATGTTTTAAAGAAGTTATTAATAAAGTTATAAAGCTGTTTATTAAATGTTTTAAGGTTATAATGTATTATTATTATTGATGCATTTTACCTTCTCTTCAGATGCGGTTGTCAAAGGTTTAGATAAAGAAGAACCCGAAGGAGATTTAAGTTGAGAAATATTTTGCTTTGTTTCTTCTTCTTCTTCTTCTGCGAGTTCTTCCTCGGTAATAGCTTGCATGCTCTGCCCACACGAGGTTCGACTTGAGCGTCTTTCACTAACAGCACCGGCTGAGTTCGTCATGCTATACTTCCCTCCCGACGCTGCTGTAGTCAAAGCATTAATCCATTCTTTTAGCTCCTCGTTGTTCTTAGCAACAAGCACCCAGGGCGTCATCCCGGGCTGTGTCAGACGAAACACCGGCGTGCGCATCAAACGGTCGTCAAGGGAGATCTGACAATAAGGCAAGATCACCACATCATAGGCCACCTCGGTTGGATCTTGACTTGGGAATAGGCAAAGATGTTGATCCATTAGGACGCAGTACCATTGTTTAAGGCTGTGTTTCTCAGTTAAAAACCCAGCCAAATCAAAGTCTTCGAGATCACCGAGAGAGATATCGAAGAGGACAGCGCTGTCTCGTTTACGACTCCTCTTGATAGACGAACGTGAACCCGAAGACAGTTTCAAGGGATCTGTTTCGTCTTCTTCTTCGTCGTCGTCTTCTTCTTCCTCTTCTTGTATCGGATCGTAGATAACAAGCTCGCGCATGTCAGTGAGCTTGAAATCGCTGTCCGATTGTTTGTCCTGGTATTGAAGTGTCAGTAGAAGGATTAGGGAAACGATGAAGATACGAAAACATGAAATTAAAAATTAAAGATTTCAATAAATTTTATCCTTTTAAAACTAATTTATATTTTTAAAGTATCAAGCACATTTTTAGCTTTTAAAAATGTTAAGAAAGTTGAGAATAATTATAAATATATTTTTGGACGTTAGAAATAATGAGATAAAAAGGTTTATACTTATTTTTTTTTTAGATTTGAATTTCTTATTTATTCAGCTATTTGTTTTTCATTTTTTCTCAAGCTTCCTTTTTCCAGCCCTTTTATCCAATCTCATCCCATCTAATATACGAATCAGTCCGTCCGTCCGTCCGTCCATCCATCCATCCATCCGTCCGTCCATCCGCCCATGCACCTTTCCTTCTATACTAGTGATAATCAACAAAGCAATACATGAAAAATAACTTATTCAAACCTTCGCGTTGGACCCATCACCTCCAGAACTCGGAATATTCGGCAACGAACCACTCCGTGGTATATCCGTCACACCAAACTCATTTTCATTATCGTTTAGATTCTGACTCGATTGCGAGAGACCAGCGTTCATGAGGCTGGAGTCTCCACAGGTAGGATAGTGCTTCAACATGTGTAAAGTGTTGGACATTTCCAGGAGGTATTCCAAGCACTCTTGTCGCTGTGTTTCAGCGGATGAGCTTAGTGATTCGTTGAGTAGAATGTCTTGGAGAAAGTAGCCAACCTTGTTAATGCCATGCTCAAAGTCTAATGTAATAACAGAGTTAATTAATAATCAGAGTATGGTCATGTATTACAAGACGAAGGGAGGTGGGGTGGGGTGAATGGAGTATTCTACCCCTACCTTTAGCCATAGTCAGTTTCCATTTATTCAGAGAAAACCAACGGAAATGCCTTAATGAATTTAATTTGCGTCTATCTTACTCCTAAAAACTAGTCACAACGCTCCAAAGATGTATACGTTTTTTAGGTAAGTTTTGATAGCCGACAAAAGTAAAAGTCTTTATACATGAACCGAGCTGTTTTATTATCCCCTAACGCTTAGATCCAGAAAGCGTTATTATCCCCAAAGCCCGAACAAAGGAATCAAAAATTAATATGTTGTGGCGTGGGTACAAACAAAGGTGTAGATGATTAATTCTTTTTAGGAGTACATCTCCACCCATTC
>OCZR010102728.1:8722-19544 GCA_900234385.1 Anemonia viridis | reverse complement strand
CTGCTGGAGCCTGAGTCAGATAGGCATGCTGGATCAGCAGTATTAGGTCTGTCCTGCATTACCACAAGGGTTGAGGTTGCTTGGCTCATAGACGATGAAGAAGATCCCTCTACAAGTTTGAGATCAAATATCCCATATCAGTGACTATACAACACCTTCTTGGTCTTTAAATGGGAACCCTGATTCGTATTGATTACTAGAAACAATTCCTTTGCTGAACTATTAGTAAGTGAATTACTGTGGGTAACCAGGGTATGTGGGTACCTAGAGGATACTTTTAGCACCCAGGGTATGTGGGTACCCAGAGGATACTTTTAGTACCCAGATTATGTGGGTACCCAGAGGATAATTTCAGTACCCAGGGTATGTGGGTACCCAGAGGATACTTTTAGTACCCAGGGTATGAAGTGAATCCAACGTCTAAGCTGTTATATTCAAAATCAAATGTAAACTACTCTAAAAATTCCAACATTCTGCAGCTCACCAGAGACAAGGCTCTCTGTTGAAGCAGGACCATCTTGGTCTTTCCACTTCCAGTCTCGCCCTCGTACAACTTTGCTGCCTACTCGAAGGTTCCTTAGCATCTGAGACCTGACAAGGCGTCTTTGTCGTCGTGGGGAAGCATCCATATCACGGGATTTCCCAGGATATAAGGACCAGCATGGTTTAAGTGAACGACTTTGTGAGTCTTGGAGGGTTTTAGATTGTTGATGTTCAGTCACTGAGGAATTGAAAATAAATAATTAGCGAAGCAAAAGATATGATATATTCATTCATATAGTGGATTGGAGCCTTCATACAGCTGATGATGATGAAACACAATGATGATTCTGATCATGATAAAAACGGTTGTGGAGGAATATCACTGGGTACTGATATTGAAGCTTTAAAGGGTACTAATCACCATCATCCATGTCAATCATCATCATCATCATTATCTGTGTCAATCATCATCATCATCATCATCATTTGTGACAATCATCATCATTGCCATCATCGTAGTCGTCATCGTCATCATCAATTATATTTTCAATCATTTTATCAGCAATATCCTCACCATCACTATCATGATTTTTATCATCATCCTCAAGGTGATGAAATGATGTTTTAAATATCCAGAAACAAAATGTTTCCTTTATTTCAATTCTTTTCAGTCCCTTAACTCACCCAGGGCCTCTTCAACTGCTCCCACCACAGTCCCATAGATCTCCAATCCTGATAATGACAAGTAGTGTGTCTGTCCACTAGCATTCTTTCCAGCCTGCTGGAGTCGGAAGTGACGCCAACCTTCTTCGTCTTCAGGGGGTTCTATAGGCCAAGATGCTGTGGAACTAAGGAAAGTAATACAATTTTAACAAAATGCCATTAGTTAGTCTCCACGACCACCAAGGTCACCATGAGTCACAGAAAAAAATGGGAAACAAATTCAAAAAAATGAAACAACTGATTGATTTAGTGGAGTTTGGTCACATGACCTATAAGTACAAATCATCCAATACTTACCCAGGTTCATTCAATGAGCTATCATCAGTGTGAGTATACAGAGTTATCCAATTCTTGCCATCCTTGCTGGCCTGAAACAACCAGTTTCTCAAGGCAGATCTGGAAGGAAACAAGGTTAGATGATGAAGTTTATGATTACCAATCATCACAAGTGTCGCCTGGAATAACCTCTTTTATAAGCCCTATAACTTTCCTTTATTTCTACTCCAATCATTCATATCAATTCAGTTCAAAATATTCACCATTTTCCATACAGATAAAGCATTCAATTGAGTCTGCAAGGTGTGTTTGAGCCTTGAGAACTTGACTGTACCGTATACTTTGTGTTTTGAGCTTGAACTGATGTACAGAATGTGGTGAATTATCCAAAATAGGTCGACTTTAGTTATATTTTGAAAAAATTAGTAAGTAAAAAAACTTGTTTTGTACTTACCTGCCATAACCTCTTGCGTGACGAAGAGTGTAGCAAGATGGTCGAACCCAAAGACCAAGGTCAACTGAGAACCAGGAGTTCCTTTTTGAATAATGAATCATAATTAGTAATAAAGCAGTTCCAGTACAATTTATTGGCCTTCAAATACTTTGAACAAACACAAAGACAAACAGACAGAATCCTGTACAATGATGAGAATAATACAGGTGGACCACGTAGCACTTACATATACATGGAATACAATATATTATAGGATTAGTTGTAGTACCTCCAGGTTGGAAATTAATTTTTCCGAATTATTTCCAAGGGTCTTTTGCCCAAAATACCGGTAACCTTGGTCCTAAGCACTACAACTTATCCTATAATTCCATTAGTCAGACTCATCCTGTACAAACACCTAGACAGATAGACAGGTAGACAGAAGGTCAGCAAGACACATGAACAGACAGAGAGACAATAAAATCAGTAGACACTCAGATAAACTTACTTGTCATCGTTTGTGTGGCAATTTAGTGCTGCTGATTCTCTACTCAGAATATCTTCCAGTTTCCCATAAGGTAAGGTTTTGCCCTCAGAAGAGCTCACCACCACCAGGCCAACAGAAGCAGGGTTTGTCCAGTCAGGTACTGTTTTCCCATTTGTTCCAATCCAATAGATTATCCCGTTCTCATCAAAATCCCCTGTCTGGGTTAAGGATGCTTTTTGACCAGTTTTGATACGTCGAATGAAGTTGAAAGTGGAGCGATCATAGTCATACCATTGCTTAGCAACCTAGAAAAATAAATAACATATTATATGATTAATTAGAATCATTTACAAATACAAATGACAAAGGGATGGAGTGAGCAGAGCAGCAACCATGCTCTGTTCACTAATAAAGCACAGTTCTGGACCAATCAGTGTGCTCATACATGTACTATTCAAGCTATCTAATGTGTACAATTCATATAGCATTTCAACTCTGTGACACAGACTACTCCAGTTACAGCACATTTCTCTTTTTTTGGCTATCCTGCATAAAATGTTCAATGATCAAGTTACTAAATTTTGGATAGATGGAAGCCAAAAAAATGTCTGGAAGTGGTAGAGGTCACACAGACAGACGAAAGGGATCTAACGCACCATTTTGAGAAGATATCTCTCCAAGGCGCCAACAGTTGTTAATGGTTCCATTTTCAAGGTCCTTCCAGTTCTGTCTATCAGGGAAGCTTCTCCTGGTGCTCTTTCCAACTGGAATCTGAGGCGTTTGGTCAAAACCTACAAGAAATAACAATTTCAAGTATGTTCAAGTCGGAAGGGATCCCAAGGAAATTAAAACCCCTTGTTTAAGCCAATATGGCCGCTGTATGAAAAATGCCCATTTACTTGAATTTATCTTGTATGTATGACAAAACAATGATGCTAAAGAATGATAAGATTCAAACCTGTAATCCTGAGCCAGGACAGTCATAAGTATAAACTGGTAGTTTCTCTGCCGATTCAAGTACAGAAACAAGCTTCTTTACCAGGATTGTAGCAGGAGTTATGTCCATGACACTGAAATCAAATGAATGTGCACAATCAATTGAAAGGATATGAGTGCATAAATGTTCATATTTTACAATATAAAGTGATGTGAATTGCATGTATCTTGTTACTAGCCTACAGTGAAAGGCAAGTATTGCCTGTGCTATCAACCAGACAGTTGGTATCAGCTGAATGAATCTCTTTTATTACCAACCTATTGCAAGTTTGCAAAGTGCAAACTCAGACCTCAATGCTCAATTAACATTTCCATAGGAGAACTTGAACTTCATGTGGTAAAAATTGCTAATGAAACCAGAAATGACATGATAGCCACCTATCCTGTACCTTTCTTTACTGAGGTGTTCTTCTGTCTCACCAAATGCTTGTTTGAACACTTCTGCTCTCTCTCGAACCAGTTTTGGTTTGTTGCCTAGTGCTGAATCAGCCTGCAAAGATGGAAAATTGAATCATTTGATATGCTACACACACATACAAGGTTGTTTCAGGGTTCAATCTGTTAGCAATGCCCTGACATAGATTATCTTGGAATAATATATTATACAGCGTAGGAAAGAGAAGAGCGGACATTTCGGATGCTAGTCCTTCGTCGGAGTCAACCAAAATAGATTATAGATTAGCCCAGAGGTTGTTTCAGGGAGGGTACAGTTTTTATTTCATGGGCATTAGTCAACACTGAAGAGGCTATGCCCCTTTCCCTCTCCATCTGGCTTCCCCTCTATAGTCTCTGCTCTACCGACAATAAATAACCTATGCAATACTATACACTAACCACATTCAAGCAGTTAAGCAATGCAGTAACCAGCCCAGTAGTTTGGAGTTCATAAGAAGACACAGTGTTGTCTTCCTTGAATAACTGCAACAACTCCTGCAGGGAACTGCACATGAGGTCTTTCCATTTTTCTTCACCATTTTCATTCTATATAACAAAATTAATCCATTAGTAACATTAATCCATGATGTAGAGAGATTAAAATGTAGAATGAACAAAATATAGATTCAAGTAATAAGAAAGGGGAATGAGCCAACACTAGGAGTAGAGTCAATAAACTATTTTTGAGATATAAGAGCACTTGCATATCTCAGACACAGACATGATCTCAAAACATTTTTCTGCAGTGTTAGTATTGTAAAAGATCTTGCCGGAAAATGCATTTTCTTACGTCTGCACCTGCAATATTTTTTATAATGCAGGCGCATCTCAAAAGTGGTAACAGAAGTCAACATGTGTACTCCATATTATAGTTTTAAAATACTCACAGGGATCCTGTTTTCTTGTGAAAGAGCTGCATCATTCAGATGTTCCACAATTTCATGTAACCTTGTCACCACCTCCCTAGGTGTGGCATGCGAGCTTTGCAGGTACTTGTCTTGAATCTCTGTTGCCAAGTTCTTCACTTTCTGCTTCTGTGCTTCAACTTTTGATACAAATCGTTTACCTCGCTTACCAGACCACCCAGCAACAAACTCGGGCCCCAGTGATGTCTCGGCACTGAAGGTATGTTTTGTTCCTCTGTTAGACTCAAAGACAAACCCTGCGAGATCCTCTCGTAGAATTGTAGCTTGTTGGCCATCAGAGTTATTGATTGCCATTTCTTTTTCTTTGGAGCAATTTAAGAACCAGTTACCAATGGATAATCTTGCAGGGCCAGGTGATGAAAGAATGGGCTGACTTGGTGTGCCAAGTTTGACTTGTCCACGAGCTCGCTGCAACTTTTCCAGAAACTCTCCTCTGCTTTCTACAAACAAAAGCCCCAGTATTATTTTACAAGACACCGACAGGAGATAATGTACAACTAGGTAGCTGTATGGTAGATAACCTTACCTGATGAATCAGACCCTCCTTCAGGGCTGCCACTAGAATACATAGTAGCTAACTTGCAGTCAAGAATGAATCTGAACCAACCATTGCTACCATTAGACAGCTCAATGGCACAGGACTCATTCCATAAGTACAGGCAGTCTCTACTGCGAACTATACACCAGTCATTCCAGTGGTATGGTTTACCTTGTTCTAGCTCACTGGCATCTTCCTGGACAGGTTCATCATCCTGGAATGAACAGAACAAGAAACATGGTTAGTTGTTACTGGATAAGGAAAATGATTCACCAAAAATTCTTTGGATTTCAAGGATATCCTAAAACAACCTCTAGGCTGATTAAGGTCAAGGGCACAGCTAACTCACAGATCAAAGACTGAAACAACCTCTGATGTGAACAAAGTCTGAGCACAGCCATCTCACAGGTCAAATAGAGTGAAACTACCTTCTCAAGTTTGGTTTTCTGTTCTTCCTCTTCTTCCTGGACACCATCATTAAGACCTGCTAGTTCAGAAACATGGTTGATGACACCAAGTCTTGCAAAGTGACTAATGAACTCATCTGGGCATTTCTCACAGATGTCTTGTATCATCTGTAATGCTATAAGGTGTCCATCGTCATCCTCCTATAACAAAGTAAATCCACATAAGGTCTCTAACGATGCAACAAAATTATTCTCAGCTCATTTCCATGAGAAAAAGACAATACGAAACAACTTGGCTTGAATACCCAAAGTTGAAATGTGATGTTTTTGTTCTGCATTTTGATTGGATCTAACTGTCTAAGTGGCCCTGATTATAGTACTATGGCAACCATACCTCATGGTCCAAAACCATTGCCAGCACCTCAACAATAAGAGAAGATACATTAGGTAATTGAGAAAGATCCAACAATAATTCTTTGGTAGCATAATGGATATTTTTGCGAATAAGAGCAAGGGTGGCCTTTCTGATAGATGGCATCATTGTCGACAGGTAGTTTTTGGCCAACACGGGTAGAAGAGTTTTTAAGTAGATTGGTGCCATTTCTGGGTCTCCTTTGGTATCTTCCTCCTTTTCTTTCTCTTTCTCTTTTTCCTTTTCTTTCTCCTTGTTTTCATCAGAAGGACCATCTTCTGTTGTTGTTTCTCCTTCAGCTTGTCCTTCTGCAGTGCTTGAACCACTGGCTACTGGGACCATCCATTCACCTATAGAAATATGAAATATCAAAACTGTGGGTTGTGCTGTGGGTTGTGCTGTGGGTTTTTTCTTTCTGCTATTGAAATTATTTGATTTTCCACTCTAAATAAGCTCTAATTCCAATTTCATCTGTGACCTGACTCAGCCCATCTAGGTTGTTTCAGGGTTTGCCAAAATAAAGCCTCTGAAAACAACACTTCATGGGATATCTTTAAGCCAATAACAAGTCTTTTTTTTGACTAAAAAGATCTTAGTTTCTTAATTGACATACCTGGAGATTGTAATATATGGACAACTTCCCTGTGTCCTTCATCATTTCTTTCTCTAGCTTTGTCCATAGGTGTTTTACCATCTTCATCTCGAAGATCAGGGTTGGCACCATGACGTAAAAGTGTCTGAAAAAAAGCACAAATTTTGAAAAACAATATTATAATAAAAAATTCCAAAAATACTTGCCAAAGGAAAAAATAGAGCTTTGTAACATTTAATCGTAAACAAAAGATGAAGGCTGATAATATTGATGAATGTAAAGATTGATGATGATGACGAAGATGGTCATGATGATAATGATGATGAAGCTTGATAATGATGATGATGATGATGGTGATAATGATGATGATGACGAAGATGGTCATGATGATAATGATGATGAAGCTTGATAATGATGATGAAGATGATGGTGATGATAATGGTGATGACTGATGTTGATGACCATGGTGGTGGTGATTGATGATGATGGTCATGATAATAGTGAATAAAATGATGAAGGTGAAGATTATCTCTGATGATGAAGCTTAATGATGACATTTTCTCTGGTGAAAGAAGGAGCAAGGAATGCATATTATGTACCTTAGCCACAGCAGGTCTACCAAAACAAGCTGCATAATGCAATGATGATGACCTCTGCCCTCTGTTCACATCTGCTCCCCTTTCACACAGGTACTCAACCTACAGTACATAAACAACTTAATGTTATAGTAAATTTGAAGTAAGGAAAATAATAGCCATGTACATGACAAAAATAGGAAACTTGTAAAGCAAATTCAAAAGAAACTTGCAAAACTTATTACTGAATAACAATAAGAATAAAAGGGGAAAAAGAATATTAAGAGTTCTTTTTTTACCATTTCAAGGGTTCCAAATGCAGAGGCCCAGTTAAGAAGTGTCTGGCCAACATCATCCATAAAGTTGACTTCAAAGCCACCTATAATAATAAAAAAGGTTTACATTTAGAAGAAACAAACACCCATCTATCAAAGTGGGAAGCGACACAAGAAGTCTTGTTTTTTTCGTTACCATTAATCAAACATTTACCAGCTAAGACCATTGTAAATTTGATTCATTTGACAGAGCTAAATACCCAAATGACTTGCCATGAATTATAAGTAGTTCCCTGGGTTACATAGCTATGGAAATGGGTGTAACAGTCATATTTCCTTACCATTTTCAATAGCATCAATCAAGGCATCAGTATCCTTGCTTCTTATACAATCAATCAACTGTCTATGAGATCTTTCACTAGAGCTATCAAATCTCCTAATCCCTGCACCACCACCCCTTGATAGTGAGACACATGACTTGGGCAGGGCTTGGCGGCCTTCAAACAGTAGGACTAAGAGTAGGTCAACCAAGCGCATGGTATCCAGGATACATCGTTCATCTCCTTGAAGTGATTTCTCAATAGCTTCTGGAAGTTCTGATCTTAATAGATCCTGTAAATTTTAAATTTTTTCATTAGTTCATAATAATGATAGTAATAACACAAACTTTACTATAGTCTTGAAGTTTATTTATAACTTGGCACATGTGCTTTGCTTATTGGGGAGACTAAAATGAAGTGAAAATATTTATTCATAGAATGAGTGATAGGAAATAGGATATTTTGAAGTAAAAAGTCAAGTTCTGAATATAAGCTCTTACAATTTTTACTTTTTTTGTACATAATAGGCACCTTTTCTCATACACCAACAAAAATCATTTTCCTCTTGCATTCAAGTGGTTCAGGATGTGTTTATGTATGTTTAGTGTATTGGAATACATGTGAATGTTATGAAAAGGTACCAAATTCAAGGTATTGTTATTCATGAATGTTAACTTCACTGATCAAGGACTCATGGCTCAGTAAATTTTCACCAATAATTACAGGACTTTGGTTATTATAAAGCATCATTACACAGGTGATTTTTTGAAAACATCCCTTCCCCTGGGTAAAGTTTTACTTACATGTGTAATAACAGGGGATCCTCTACACAGTGTAGACAGAAGGCTTACAATCGTCGACACTGAAGTACTATTGCTTTTAGAGTCAGGAGTGGCCCCTGCCGAGCCACTCTTATCTAGATTTGGGCCAGCAGCATTGGCTAGACGTTCAAGAAGCTCTTTAGTCAAGCCATGAAGAGCTAGAGGGGCTGGGTCAGTTCCACGCCGAGTAAAACGGTCTGCTAGTGAAGCAAAGCATCGGAGGGCACCATCTGAAACCTGTTGTAAATTAATTGACATTGTGGTTTACTTGTGCAAGAACAATAATTACAACAAATAAATAATATAACATCTCTTGTATTGTAGCTACAAGACTCATATAAATGCACATGTCAAAGCAGCTCACTTTGGAGGACAAAATAAAATAATCTCAATTTCCTGAGAATTGGAAACCTATTTTTTGTGCTCCAAATTGAGCTGCATTCCAAAGTGCTGCAAGCCATGTAATAAGAGCATCAATGACTTACGTAGGCATCTTCATGCTTTAAGAGAGTAGACAATGACTTGACACATGTTTCTAGATTTGGATCTTGGGGCTCCATTTTACCACACAGTCTTGAAACAACATTCATTGCTGAATGAAGAGTGTCTTTGTGAACAGAATTACCAAACTCCCGGATGAAAGTGAGGGCACATTGCAAGCCACCAGCCTCAAAAACAGCTCCAGCTTCTCGAGTACAAATCAACTCAAGAACCTAAAAAAAAACCATATTTTTAGTTTATCAGTTCTCTTTACATCCAAACACTAACAATTTATTTATTGTATAAAAAAATATTTCAAAGAGGTTGTCAAAGCCAGGTGATAGGAGATCTTGAAAGGTCTTCTTGAAAAGTAGGGGTTGCTTCTCTACCAATCTCAGTTATTGCATCAAGCTTTTCTCACAGAAATATATGAATAGAAAGGGTAAAGAGGAGAGAGGGGTATTCGTTTGAACTGTCAAACTGCATCTAACCATGGACCTAATACATCCATTCCAAGATCCAAAAATAGCTGGAATGAATAGTGTTTCTTCCAATTATTCTCATCAAGAATAGACCCTTTTCAGAATATCTGAATGCAGCTCAATTTGGAGGACAAAACAACAGGTTCCAATTCTCTTGTTCTCCAACTTGTGCTGCTAATTCAAATTGCTGTAAGGGGTATATAACAGATCATACCTTCACACACTGCTCTCCTAGGTCTTTGCTTGTTCTTGAAGAAAGTTCAACAACTACTAGTCTGTTACAAAGTGCCTTAACAGCTCCTTCAACGGCAACAATACGCCTGGTGCATTCAGCTGATACATCAAGATAATACGTAATAGCACGAGCTGTTACTTCCAAGACATTCTCAGGAGCACATTCATCTAAGAATACTTTACACAGTGCTGGAAGAAACGTTCTAGGTGGGCAACTGTGTCAAAAGATAAGTTAGAGTAAAAAAACATTTGAGCGTTAACAAAATTACCAGAAGTTGTAACATTATTTGTACCAAAAATAAATACAAAAATTAACTCCGTACTTAAGACAAATGTTTATTTTGACCAGTGGATGATGGAATATATGCCTACATATTACAAGGACCACGGAGCACCCCAAAAAGTGTTGGGGGGGGCTGAGACTAGAAAATATAGGACACCACTTAAAAAGTGAAGGGGCTGATTAGTAAACTTAAGTGGATATTTGAAGAAGTCCCCCAGCCCAGCCCCTCCATGGTGCCTGTATTACTAGGAACATCATAATCAACACAAGGGCCAATTAACCAATGGTTAGATAGTTAACCAAAATGTGTGGGTTTCTTAAACATATTTTGAGCATAATAAACCTAATCCATGGTGTAACAATGTTTTCCCAATTCAGCATGACAAACCTCTAGTGGGATGATTAACTATTGTGTTAAAACTCTTTCTGTTATCCTTGTGATTCCCTTAAGATACTTACGAAGTCTTTGAAGGGTAATAACAAAAGAAAATCAATCTCTAGAGGTTTGTCACGCACTGAATTGGAAAAACATTGTGACGTGCAGATTAGGTCTATCATAAGGATGATTCAGCAATAATATAATAATAATAATATAATACAATTTATAACGCGCCTATCCAGTACTGCTCTAGGCGCAGTTATGA
>OCZR010102582.1:0-12466 GCA_900234385.1 Anemonia viridis | reverse complement strand
TCATTGTTTGGAAAAAGTATTCACATGTTTTTATCAATTACCCCACCCCATCCCTTCCTACTCATCTCCTTTCGGTTCTCCATCACCTTACTCATAATAGGTTTTGAATCAATTTTATAACAGACGAGAATGATGAACCAGAGGAATCTAAAAGTGAAATCTAATGATTCTCAAATATTGTACAGAAGTGCAGTTCACTGTATAACAATGGTAAGACTGGGAAACTAGGCCAGGGAACTGGGAAAACGTTTACCAACTGAAAAAAAATAAATATATATATAAAAATAAAATCAATGCATTCTGTATGTAGTTATGAAGCAGGAAATGATCACAGTGCATGAATGCAAAATGGTACAAAACAGGTGTCTGTGTACTCCTAAAGCATGGTTTGATAAAATGATTTATATCAGTTGTTCATGTTATTTCTTGTAAACCATTTCCTCACTTCCTATTTTAAAAGTGAAGAGATTCTAACTTAGTATTTTTTTTTTTTTAGACTATTAAAACAGAAGGATTTTTTGCTTTATACCGTGGATTCATTCCCAACTTTGCTCGACTTTGTCCATGGAACATATTTGTATCCTTTTCAGTAATACAAACCTTCATTGTTTTTACAGTCATTCTGTATCTTCTGGTTTAATTTTGTATTTGGTGTAACTTTAGAAAACACCCTCCCCCCCACCACAAACTAATATAAAATGTACTTTACCACCCCTCCCACACTCACTCACGACAATCAACAAGGAACTGTTAAAAAAATAAATATAAAATTGGGATGACAAAAAGAAATGGGAATAGACGACTTGCACTAACAAGTCCTTACAACGAGCAGTGGTGTCAAAGTGAACAACAGAAATGGAAAGAGCATCTCAATATTAGTATGAAAGCCTAGTATTAGCTCATTATATTGACTTATATGAAGAAATGGTGTGGAATATAAAATTGAAAATTTTATGAGGATTCGCAGTGAAAATGCCTTGGCTGGCAAGCTTTACCATCCACTGTGCTTTTCCATACAAATCCTTATAAAATATTTATATAATGAAGTAAATCTTTGCCTTCTTACTAATATAGAGGTGATCTTTTCATTTCTGGTTTTTCTGGTGCTTCTTGAATTAAGGAGATGGGGTCACATGACCTATTAGTGCAAGTTGTCTATTAACAGTGGATTCCATAGTCCAAGTGGATCTTCATCCACTGGATTCCAGTTTGAATGTAGAAGTTGATTTTTGTGGAGGGAGGAAAAACCCTCAAAGCACACTACTAGTAAGCAAATAACTTGAAACACTTTCACTACTATGCCACCCATACTTCTCCATCTAAACTAAGAAAATATTGAACTTGTTTTTCTGTTGTATTCCTTGACTGACTTCAGTTCTTTATGGCATATGAACAATACAAGAACATTGGCAGAGTCATTCTTCCATAATCAGATCACTGCATTTGAAATTTTATCTTTATTTTTGTTACAAAGGGTTGTTTTATGAAATTTAGTAACTTGATTAATAATACTACAATAATAATAGGGGATCTATGACAAATGCCACATACAAAATATTTGATGTCTTGTGTAAATATGAAAAATTAATCTAGTATCTCAAGGTCAAATATAAATACATTTCTCCAAAAAATAATAAAGAATGTAACAAATAGTGTTTCAATGTCATGCAAATATTTTCTTCCCCACTTCCTTACATTTCTTCCTGAATGGGGAGGGCTTTCCCTATACACACTTCACGAATTCCAGGCTACTGCTCAAAAAAGTGGGCACACGTGTTGTAAAAATTGCTATAATTCAGTATATTTGATTCGTAATCAACTCAATGTTATGCGTCCAAAAATTTAGTGAAAATGAGTTGATCTGGTGAAAAAATAAGGCAATAAAGCAGGTTTTGAAACTCGTGTGCCCTCTCTTTTATTCCTTGCACATGCGCATAGAGCAGAAATACGGAATTTGTGATGCATCTAGTGATCCTGAGGAGGAGAGGAGGTACAAAACATGTATAACACAGCCGGGTAGCTAAACCTAAAAACTCCTCTAATGCACATTATTGGTAATACATAAATATCTTAGAGTCTACATAAATTGAAATTCACACTGTCTACATAAATACAAATAATCGTATTGATAATTATATCACTAATAATTTGTGATACAATATAATAATAGAGTGCAAACATTATAAGTGTGAAACTTTAGTAAAACAAAATTGTACTAATTTGTAGAAAATCCTTTGTTTTCTATTGTTTAATTAGTACTATTTTGTACTAAATACTATTTTGTGTTTCACAGATATACTGTTTGCACTCTAATATAAATTGAGATTGTGTTTTTGGAAAATTATGTCTCAATATTTTTCACATTTATTTCATTAACCTTTAATATTGGCTTTGCGTGTAATATTTATTAGATTTATTAGCTTATTTTTTTCCCTTTTTTTTGGAAAATGTGCTTATTGATAATGTAATAAAGATTTAAATTCTGTCAATGATAATTCTTAAGTTATTTTTCCAAAATATTAATTTTTTCATATATTTTTTGGTTTCCCGACCACTATTGCAAATTATTATTCCACAGCATTCAAGGAATAAGAAAGCTGTAAATTTTTTGTTTTGGTCTTCATTCATAGTTCCTTGTAGTAAACTGTCCATCACAATGCAGTTGAAAAATCATATTCATTTTAGATATATTTCCATCATATTTGAAAACCATATTTCATTTAATCGTTTTTCTTCTCATCATCAATTCCAAGAGTACTGACAAGCTTATTAAAATGCTTGTTAAAGCCTGCTGTGATTTCTCTGGGATTTGAAATGACATTCTTATCAGAGAGCACACCAATTCTCATCTTCCCACCATAACTAAATATTGACAGGCCAATACCCATGTTGGCCCTCATGGGTGGGAAAAACAACCCTTCATACACTTCTTGTCCTCCGATGCTCAACAGCTCAAGTGGCCCTGGAATGTTTGACAGGACACAAGACATCTTGCAAGAAAAGAAATCAATCAGGGGACGAGAGAGCCACTCGGGAAGTGCCATTAACATTGTAACAGTTGTAGAAGTGATAAGAGGCTCTGCTGATGTCTTGATAACATCCATTCTTTTCTTGGCCTCGTAGAGTCTTTCTAGACATCCATTTGACTTGATAGGTAGTTTCAGAAATACCAATGCAAATTTATTCCCTGCTTTGAGTGATTGCTCATTTGCACGAATGTCTACAGGGACAGATGCACACATGTCCTCTGCAGTGGAGCCTCTGGCTTTAAGACAATCATGAAGTGCCCCTGCTATGCATGAAACCATGACATCATTAACAGTTGTCCCAGTTGCATTTTTGACCTTCTTAACCAATGCCAAACTGACGTCCTGTGACCAGGATGCAGTTTTCAAGCCAGAAAGCTCTGGGCCATGTACGGCTGACACATCAGCACTGGTAAACAACTTCTTAACTACTAAAGAAGGACCCATGAGCATTGCTTTACACCACATGTACATCCGTTGCTTTGTGGAGAACTTGCGTGGCTCTCTTCCAACCGGTGGGCTATCATACATGTACTTCACAAAGAGGCGAGTCAGGCCTACACCATCACCAATACTGTGGTGAATACGCAACAGAAAGCAATAAGAGGGTTTCTCATACTTTTTTGGGATGATATGAAACTTCCATGGGCTGAGATTTTTCCTGAAGGATAATGGGCCTATTTCTGCGATCACATCCTCTAGTTCTTCTTTGCTCTTGGGCAAATCCCCCTCCCATACAGCAAAATGCTCATTAATGTCGAAATGTTCTTCTTCCTGCCATACAAACTGGCCACAACATTCCTGGACTGCCTGAGTCAGCCTAGGACAAACGCGTTCGCCATTTTCGTTGACTTTAAAGACCAGACGTTCACTAACAAGTTGCTTTAATTTCTCCACATCAGGTTGGCCTTCGAGAATCATGAGTGCATGGATGATGTGACGGTTCTTAGCACTATCCTGCTGCCACACAGCATCGTCTTCTTCTAAAGGAGTACAATTGTATTTGTGCCGTATATAAGTCACAAAAACCCATCTTCCAAACTTTAGCACAAACAGTGCAGGAACAATGATAGGAATGACTAAAATAGCAAGGATAAGCGAAGCCATGCAGTCGAGACAGTACAAGATACAACCAAACATTGGCGCAGGGGAAGATATTGCGTCTAATGGCTTTCTTTTCATGGGCTTCTCTTCATTCATTGTTGTTTCAGAATATGCGTGGGATTTGATATGAATATCTCGGGAATCCTCAGTGACGTCTGTCAACGGCAACTGTGGTTGGCACGAATCCATTTGAAATGCATAAACAGCCTCCTAAAAACCAGCCATTCTTTGCAATGATGATACCTTATCGTCTTCTCTCGACAGTTTCAAGCAAAAATTGCTCTGCATAATTTCTTTGGTGAGTTTCTCACGAGGTGTTTAGTTCACGGTGATGCAACACGGCCGCCATCTTGGACCCGCTAAGATTGCGCGTGCTGATTGGTCGAGTCCTTCTCGGGTGATTTGCATCATCATTTATTTGTGTTACTGTTGAGCAGGCTTGAGCAGGTACTAAAACAATGCCGGAAAAATAAAACAACTGTAAATACTTCTTAGAACTTCCTTTAGTTAAATTAGAATGTTTTGAAAAGGTTTCAGCTCAAATCAGTGCCTGAGTCTGCGGTCAATTTTCTTTTATCTCATTATGAATTAATTGCTAGCGATTTTGTCGGTTGATAGGGCTTGATATCTAGGACAAATGGCTTTTCAAATTCATTAAATTTGCATTTACTAGACTATTTTTCTTCATGTTTTATTCACAGTGTGCATAAGTTTTTCCCATGGCTTGGCGTACCACAGGTAGCCCAAAGTCTTTTTATGATCGACAGAAGGACTGATAGATCAGATTTCAAGAACATAAAAAATATAAAGTGACACGAAAGGAACATTTAAAAAACACATTAAAACACAACCTAATACCCAGTTTTAAAAGGTTACATACTCAAGAAATATACTCAACTGAGACCTCTAAGCAAAAAATTCTGAATCGATTCGACAGTAAATTTGCTCTTTCTCAATTCTTTAATTTCCTCCCATTTTTATTCTTTTTAGGCTAGATGTTTTTAATTACGCAACTTAAAGTCTATTATTAAATATTGTTGTCATGATTTAACAATTATGATTCGTATGTAACTGTTTCGAAAGCTTTGTCTAGAATGTACTTGTTAGTGTATTAGTCTTGTAGGAACCTGTTGGAACTTGTATAGTAGGGAGCAGAGTAGGGGGTATACCCACTAAAACCACAGGAAACCCACATGTCCCTCCAGCGCACGAGTCATTTGTCATGTGACCGGTGGTGCTGTAACAGATGTCACGCACCGGAAGGCTGCGTTAGAAACGACAAGAAACACAAAACATCGACTGAAAAGGCTCACTCACTTTCAGTGAGAAAGACAAATTATGTTTGGAAGAGTCCTTGACGTTATTTGGACTACATTTTAGTGTTTATATGTGAGGGAAGATTTAGTATATTCGGATTGAAGTTCTGCACCTGCTTGTAGCGTGCAAATTAATGAGTCAAGTGAATCTTATTGACGTTCACCTAATTCATTGATTTTATGCACAAAAAAACCATTGGACAACCTGAAATCTTCTGATCGTCGACATAAAGCTTAATACGTTAACGTTATTTAGCCATCATTCAGAGTTAGGAGTAGTGATTGACGTAACCGTTTTAGCAGAAAATGGCTGAAATCCTTGAAGACAGGGTTGTTGGAAATGGCTGTGGAGATGAGCACTCGCAGGTCGAAGACAAGCAAGTAGAAAGAGTTCTTGTTACTGGAGCTAGTGGTTATATTGCTTGTCATGTTGTCAAACAATTACTCGAGGATGGCAAGTTTATCGTTCGGGGCACTGTTAGAAATCTGAATAACGACAAGAAAGTCAAGCCTCTAAAAAACTTGTGTTCAGGTTCAAAATATCCACTAGAACTTGCTGAGGCTGAACTACTTGATGAACGTTGTTGGGAAAGGTAGGCTAATAAATTGATGAAGTACTTGTTGTCTTGTTTGTTTGCAGGGCTTTATTTTCTCTGGGTATTGTACAATTGCAAAGTGGAGTATGCTGTTGTCTAACCCCTTTTATTGCTTTTGAACAGTTCGCCGTAATCTTATATCTTTTTACATCGCAGGGAAATGGCGAGAACTTTTTGTTTTTCGCTGTTGGCATACATTGTTCACATTTTATATTGTTCTGTACATTGTCCTTTTAAAAATTTATGCCTTGCGATGAGGGATGGGCAAAATTGTACACCTAGATAATGAAACCAAAGTTGAGTAGTTTCGTCTTTCATAAAAAGAAACAAAAATTTTCACATTTTCTCTTTCTGTTTGAACTCAATTTCTATTGTTTGATTTCATTTCCGGCAATCTGATATTACACTCGGTTCAGTATGAACACACACCTCACGTGAAAATAGACCAATAACGATTTTTTTTACTTTATATTATTTAGTGTGAAGACAATTTCAAATCATTCATAATTTATTGTAAAACTTACTACAATATTTTGGGAATAATGTTGCTGGTAGCTAAATTAAAAACAGTCGATTTTTAGGATATTGTTTTATCAAGAGAGCCATTTATCAATGTGAATTTGTTGAAAGCAATGTTTTTTTTAATTTTTGATTAATGCTTTGTCATCAGTCCTCATCAATCATATTATAATCATCTCTATTAATCAACATCATCAGAACATCATTATAATCATATTTTATCCGCCATAATAATTATGAAATATAAAATATGAAATATAGATACATCACAAATTCTGTATTAGTTTTCAATGCGCATGCACAAGGAGTAAAAAAGTGGGCACCCAAATTTCAAAACCTGCTTTATTGCATTTGTATTCTATTCACCAAATATACTGAATTATAGCAGTTTTTACAACCTGGGTGCCCACTTTTTTTAGCAGTAGCCTGGAATTTGTGAAGCGTGTATACCAATTATTGGTATTATTTTTATTATTATTATCAATTTGTTATTTCATTTAATATTTTAGGGCAATGGTTGGCTGTAAGTATGTAATACATATTGCATCACCTTTTCCTGCTTCTAATCCTCGTGACGAGAGTGAATTGGTTGAGCCAGCTGTCGAAGGAACCATTAATGTATTACAGGCATGTTCAAAGGCAAATATCGAAAGGGTTGTTCTTACAAGTTCCATTGTTGCTATTACTTGTAAGTATGCAGTTTTTTTTATTGGAATTACAAACTGAAAAGTTAAATCTAGGGGCAGTGACATAACATCACATCATTCAGTACTCTATGTGCAATGATCTAAAAGTAATGTTCTATTTGCCTATGTGTCAACTCTAGCTGGTAACCTGGACAGTAAAAGAGAACTGAATGAGGAAGACTGGTCAGTAGAGGACCAATGTAACCCTTATGAAAAGAGTAAACTCATGGCTGAGAAAGCTGCATGGGATTTTGTTAAAAAACAACCAGGTTTGTTACCAAGAAATTAAATTGGTTAGGACCTTAACTAGTGCATTTTTTAAATGTATCTTTTTTTCTGGTTTTATTATTATTTTTTTTTAGATGATAAGAAATTTGAGTTAGTGGTAATAAATCCTGGTCTGGTATATGGTCCAGTTCTTCAGGGCTCATACTGCACAAGTATGGAGGTAAACAAGTGATATATAGACTGAGATTATCAATCACTTTTAAAATATACTTGTGTTGGGTGAGGGGAATTTCAATCCTTGTAAATAAAGAGCCTAAACAACATAGTTTCAATGTAGCTTTATTATCTGTGCAGCTTGACATTTGAAGATCAATCCCAAGGGAGAAGAGTGGGTTAGTTTTTCACTTTCTAACCTAACAGTATGGATTTATTAGATTCCAACAAGACTATTGGAGAGACAAATACCCATGGTGCCAAGACTTCATTTTGGTGTTGTTGATGTCAGAGATGTTGCCAAAGCCCATATTACTGCGATGACTTCAATGAAAGGACCAGGTAGAGAAAAATGTATCCCACTCAATAAGTTTCTTCCTATCATGAAACTACTTCCCATTTATTTGATTTTATCGTATAAATCTTAAGTCACTTCACTTGTTTTGTTGCAGCAGAAACTATACCCATTAATCTGATCCAACTGCATGAAAAACTAAGCATGAAGGCTGATTAGTCTGTTGTTATTTGAGCTGCCCCTTGCCCCATAAGAGTCATATTGTAATATTACATGGAGTTGAAGGAAATAGGAATTGTAAAATGGAGATTATGACAACTATTTGCTTTACTTTTTATACATCGCATGCTTCAACCTTTCTCTGTAAATTTGTTTTGGGAAGAGACTGTATTAAGGCTGCTTTAGTTGTGCATTGAAGTGAACTGTAATTGGTTAGTTTGTGTGTACCACACACCTGCAGCTGTTCAATTCCATGCCACTTTTCTTTGTGTTCTCCCAATATGTTTCACATTTTGATTGGATTTCCTTCTGTTCAAGGTAATAGGTATATTGCTGTTAATAGAGGTATCTGGCTGAAGGATACTGCCAAGATCTTGAATGATGAATTCAGACCACAAGGTACTAAGTGAAACAATATTGTTCTTATAGATAAACACCCGTCAATAGAACAGTTTTCATATGACTGTGAAAATCACAGTACCTTATGCGTGTCTTACGTATACCATGACCATGTTTCTTGGATTTTGATAGGCCAATTTTGTCCATTGGTCTGTCAGTGCACTGGACTTGGCATCCTCATCAGTGATGGCACATTTCAGTCATTTGATTTGATGGAGAACTGAGCTATTCGCTTTGGGCATGTCTTGCTATGCCTTAACCATCTCATGACAGCATTTGCTCTGCACATTTGTTTTGACTGCCACAAACTGCTGCATATAATCACCACCAGGCTTTAATTTCAAGATGCATGTTATTCATTTCTTAACAGGATATAGAGTTCCTACAGCAGTTTGTCCATCTTTCGGGATGTATGTCTATTCATTGTTTGACAGTAGCGTTAGAATGATCTTACCAGGCCTTGGTAAAGAAATGTTGTTGAGCAACAAAAAGGTAAATATAATTACTGTCAGTAACAATAAATTATTACATATTGAGTTTGTGGAGGGATTGAGGACAACCAGAGCAACCTGGAGAAAAATCCTCAATCAAGGACAGACACAACAAACTCTACATAGTATTACATATATGTACAATTGTGATGTCAAGCTGCGACTACTATACCGCTACATCACCCTCTTACAATTAAGCTATTCCAAAAAAGATGGTTAAAAACTTTGTTGCATGCTGCATCAATGCATTATATTAATGACTATAATAGTGTCAGCACAGAAGAGAATGAGCTAGAAAAACCTGTAACTTGAAACAGGAACAAAATCTTCACAAACCTTTTTTGAAATAGTTACTATATATTTAACCAATAGGAATGAGTGTAACACATTTGTTGGACCAAAATGTTTCAGATCAAAGAAGACCTTGGATTTGATCCCATAGATGTGGAAAAAACTCTTGTTGATATGGCATATTCTATGATTGAACAAGGGTTTGTTAAAAAGACACCTAAGTATCTAGGACCTCCTGAAAAGAGAACAACATCAACAGATACACAAACAAGCCAATGATAGAATGGATTTGTTATATTATAACCTTATGGAATATGTTGATTTCTTACATCAAACGATACACACAATATATACAGCCAATCATATTAAAGCAGGAAAGCTGTTGTATATTGATTGGTATTTCACTCTTCCTTCCCATCATGCACTGCACATTGAATATAAACATGTGTATTTTCTATGATGTGGGATAAAATAGTTATGCCATGCATGCTTTCTTGTGACATACCATGATATCCTTGTCACTTGTATTTTCTTCATAAAGCAGTTTTCATATGACTATGAAAAACTTACGGCACAGAATGCTCCTTGCAGTGATTGTGTCAGTGCTGTGCCTTGTATAAAAACATTAGACATTTGGTGCTGTATGCGTGCCTTAATTGTTGTAACTGTGCCGTGGCTTTTCACACTCATAGTAAATCTGCTCTATACACACTTGCCTAATTATTAAGGGCCTGGCTCATGTGTATACAAGAAACTAAAAGTGACTTATGGGATATTCCATACCACTTAAAACCATTGTATGTATTTTAGAAGCAGATAGAGGGGAAAATATAGGAATAGGATAAGTTGTTAAGTAAGATGACAGTTATAAAGCTTACATAATTTTTCATCCTCGTGAGAACCGGTTAAATTCGAGAGGTAGAATTTAGTTGCTTGTTACACTGAGGCAGTGAGCAACAATCAACAACATTTTCCCCTGGGTGCTGACAATAATTATTATGATTTGTAAATGTAGCCTCCATTCATTTTCAGTTTTGCACTCTGGATTTATTGTCCTTAACAACATTTTGTTTATTCAGAGTTGATAGAGCAGTTTTCGCATGACTGTGAAAACGGCATGTTCACGGCACAGCAGTGTTATGGCAGAAATTTCGAATGTTTTTATAGGAATCACGGCAGTGACACTGACACGACACGGCGCGGTTAACGTTTCACACTCATACGAAATCTGCTCTATTAATCATACTGCAAGTCAACAACTTGGGGAAAAACTCTTTTTATGAATTTTTTAACTGTCATTATGGTAAATGTGAAGCATAATTTTCTATTCTTGATATTTAAAATATATTAACTTTTTTCAATTATTTTCAAATTAAAGAAAATCTTTTCAGGCATGTCATTCCCTTGAGAATAGGATCATCTGTAATGAATCTCATCCATAGAAATAAAAATGCATTTTCTCAAGCACTCAATAAAAAGAATAATGCTCAAGAAACTGGAATGACATGCATCTGAAATAGGAAAACCATATTTATTAATTTAGATCTATTTTGTGCAATTACATCTGAAAAAACTATATTTATTTATGATAAAAAGTATAAACATTTGTTTTGCACAGGCTACTTTTCTCAGAAGAAAGAGTCTTATTAATTTTATTATAATTTCACAGGGTTATGCATATTATAGTATTTTTCCTTTGAATACATATAGAGGTCCAAAGATCAGAGCAATCTTACAACATCTATCATTAAAGGATAGGTAATGTTTTTGATATTTTTTATATTCAAGACTTATCAGCTAACAGCTGCAGCTGTCAAGCTATAAAGAGTACAAATTCACTAAAAGTATGCAACATAAATAGTATAACTTAGGTAATACTATTGTTTTCTATTGTTTAATTAGTAAGGCCTGTTTCATACGTCGAACTTTTCATGAACCGAACACATTACAAATAATGGATAATTAGGTGGTGTTCTTTGATGTTATTAGGTTTGGTTCATGAAAAGTTCGACGTCTGAAAAGGGCCTAATGTACCGGTAGTAGTACTAATTAGTGGTGTTTGTTTCATGAGTTTAGAGTGCAAACAGTTTTTACTAGTTTTTACTAAATAGCATGAAATTATAGTGCTAATTAATTACAATAGAAGACATTATAACAATAGGTTTTGCATAAAAGCACTTGATTTAGTAACTGTTTCATGGATATACCATTTGCACTCTTTGGTTGAGTACTCTATTTTAGTACCATGTGAGTGTGAATTCAACCTGTTACAAGTGGAGAATATGTTTTTTTGTTATTCAACTAAGGTAGTATTAATAAGAGATTTAATACAGTTTGATTGATATTAATTTATTATTATATTTCTTATATTATACTTCATGACATGTTTCCACATTAAATTAACAGTTCACATATATTTTTGTTAGGTATTATAATGTCAAGATTAGAACCAAATAAATATCAGATTAAAAGTAATTTGTATTAATATATATTTTATCAGTTGATGTACCTTCAAATTTTACAATACTTACAGAACTCAGATTAGTTTATAAAAAGTTCAAACACTGGGTCTAAATCATTGCTATTGGTATTTTACGTGACATTTGATCAACAGAATTACCTTGCTTGTGTATTATAGATTAAAGTCTAGAACTTCTGGCCTGTGATTAAGTATGTGCTGTGAATAAAAGAACTTGAAACTTCAAACAGTTTGGAAAACATTTTTACAGAGCGACGTGTCTGACCGTGAACACCTGATACAAGTTTTTTATTTCTTTTTGACAACCTCTAATTTGTGCTCTTTACTGCTATTACGAATAAGCTTCACTTTTGTTAACTACGTTTGCCCGCTTCTTATAATCAAAGTTGTCAAAAACGTTTATCAAGTGTTCATGGTCAGACGTGTTGCACTGTAATTTTATTATTCAAAATTATCAAACATAAAACACAACCACACTTTTTGCATTTTTTTTAATAAACAATAGCCTGTGTTACATCCAGAATTTTCTTCGTTAAGTTCATTGACTTTAAAGTGCACCTACACCCTATTTTTTTTACATTCTTAACTGTTTGTACGGAAGATT
>OCZR010102170.1:0-11002 GCA_900234385.1 Anemonia viridis | reverse complement strand
ATATGGCGACCATATATGGTGTGTCATCCAACATGGCGACCATATTTTTTGGCCCACACAATTCCTTGGGAATCAATCTATGCCTTACCATATGGTTCTGGTAGGCGGTCACAGCCATAAATTGTGTTTCTGGGAAAATAAACGTTCGTATGCGATCCTTGGACACTTCGTGTAGAGGTGCTGAATTCGTCTTATCCGGGTCTTCGAGAATGATGTGAAAGCGGGACTGATAGTTATGCATTGAATTGAGAATTATCTGTGGAGTGAACAAGACTGAGAGTCAAATACTGATAACGGAGGCACTAAACGACACACCTTGACTTTGGCATAATGTTTTCCCATTTCAAACCATCAGTTCTCTTGAGAATAAGATTCTTTGTTAGAGTTGTCCATATTCATCTCTTCCGTTAACTGACAAAAATAAGATACCCAAGGGAATCACATGTGGCCTGGAATGGAAAACATCCCAGCCAATTCTTGAAGTCTTTTTCGAGTGAGTTCGACGAACAATTAACATGCCGATGCTTTGCGGCCTAGATTTGCCAAAGAAACAACATTCAAGGCATGACAAACAAACGATATTTGTACCCCCGAGCTAGAACACAATGCACCACATGCAAATACGTGCAATCACGAGCAATATCCCAGAAGTCATCTGTTTGAAATGAGAAACCTAACCTATCTAATGATCCAAGTTAGGTAGGACAAAAGAAGCCATCTCTATGGTAACATTGCCATCTCTATGGTAACATTGCCATCTCTATGGTAACATACTCACGTGACCATTATCGTCCATCAGGTTATTGGTCAGTTTGAGTTTATCAAAAGACACGATCTGTTTCATCCACTGGGCACCAGTACAAGGTGAATCAGGGTGAATGTGCACACGTCCTGGAACACTGGGATCAGCTTTTCCCGCCACTAACCACTTGGAACTGTGGAAGGCGTACCGGTAACGCTTGTCGTCAACCGGCACGAAGTCCATCATTAGGATGTATCGAGCAGTCGGGTCCAGACCTGATAGACGAACTTGAAATGTTGGAAACATGCGCCTACAGGGGAAAGGGAACATGGATAAGATAAATAAATTATGAGTATACAAATGACTGGAACTGACATCACACGACAAGCCAACGCGGGCTCAGTAACCACTTAGCCGACCACCAACAAATCAACTAGTCAATGTGACCTAAAAATTCGTAATTAACTAACTTAGCAATAACAACAACAACAACAACAACAGAACAACACTAGCAAAGAGGCCAACGTACAAATCCCCTCGAGCCGATCTCAATTACTGACAAGATTAATCCCAGCAAAATTAAAAGCTCTAGATAGAGGTGTCAAAAAGCCGAAACTATCTCTCACGATTATAGGCTGCTTATTGTGTTACCAGAATAAAAATACAAAATCCATGAGAAGATATACCTAAATCCTTCGTAAGAAGATTACACTCAGTAGGCTGTGAAGGTAAAGCTTGAGACTGGCAAACCATTTCTCTACGGTCCGATTCAAAAATAAAAGTCATTCTCCTAACACTGAGGACGATGATATAAATTCATCCAAGTAGCTTTTTTAACAACTCGAGCTCTTGCAAAAAAATATTTTTTTGCATTTGTACTTGCTTCCTGTGTCGGCTTTTTTATATGTTTTGGTCTAGATTTAGTATCCAGAGTTAATAGTCCATCAATTCTAATCCTTTGGCATCTCACTCACTCAAGTTTTCACCGATAACCCTCACTAAAATATAGACTGGAATGTCAATTAACAGAAAACAATCCAACATCACCATCTTTATCATCAAAGTTCTCGAGACAAAGCCATTTAGTTTTGTTATTCTTTCTAATTATTTTCTCGATGGGTTGAAAGATAGGGCTAATGTTACGTTAACGGTGGAGATGTGTCCTCTTGGGTTGTCTTCAAAGCTAGTCGCGGCAAATATATAGAAATAGTAAATACGTTGAAATTTTGGCCGTCTGACTAGAAGTACGCTAAGGTTTACCACGGCGAACAAATCATCAAGAACTAGAATCTGAATTGGATCTTCTGGCAAATATGAGTTGAAGAAGTGAATCCCGAATCCGTCACAAAAGAACCGAACTTCGGTTGTCAACAACTGAATCTTCTCGTCCAGAATTCAATATTTTCCTTCGGTTCATGGCGAAGCCTAACGACTTTGAATCTTTTTGATTTTCCTTGATTTTTCTTTCGCAAAACAGCAAATCGTCTCTAAATTTCCAAACGATATTTTTTCGTCAGTTATCAGAGCGATTTTTTATCGCCATGACCAGCTCATCATCACCCACAAAACGTCACTTGGAATTCTCCAAAATTAGAAAACGTTTCAATCAGTAATTGAACCAGGAATACGATTTATAGTTTCATCATGAGATATATTAGGGAATGTAGGAATAGAATAGACACCGGAAATACATATATACGAACAAAACATTTGCTGTCTTGATTGCTAATGGCCGATTCATTAGGGTTAGTTTGAATTGCGTTCTTCCGCGCAGTCAGAACACTACTGAGTTCTTCATAACCTTTCCCGAGTACCAGCAGACTGCTCAGTGGATATTTTAGCAGCCAAGAGTGTTACCCAAGTGATAATACGAGGGATTGAAAAGAGGTCAGAATTATCCCTAACTCCGTCATCGCTACCGATAAAGATTTGTAAGAACACCGAGCTGATAACAACGAGACGTATAAAATAACGCATCGCCCATTCATTACCCCGCGACTTACCTTCCCGCCTTAGTGACGATCATTTCTGTTCCAAGAGCGTGGAATTCATCCCATAAACTTTTCATTTCAAGCTCGACACGAGCATGAGCAAGACTCCTTGATGTACCCCGAGAAGATGACGCGTTTTCAGCGCATGGAGAGTGAGTCTGTTGGCCTCTGTTTGCAGATAAGCTTGATATATAACAAGGAGAAGAGGCGTCGTTATCTTCATCGGATTCGGACAGGGATTCGGACCGCGAAGGGAGACGTTTGCCAGTACCGGCATTTTGAAGTCGCTCTGTGTGAAGTAAGAAGGACAGCTGGATAAATACTTGAACGTATTGCCATTAATAAGTGTTTTAACACTAGACAACTGATCCTGAACTCTTTAAGACTTGTTCCCCTTGGTAAGCGATGGCTACTTGGAGAATTTATTGGCACAATACTAGGATCTTTAATGCTGATTCAATGGAGAGGAATTCTTAAGCTCTCTATAAATATTGACTATTAACGAGAATGGATATTCCAATATTCTTAAGCAAACAAGGCATGATGTCAACGATGATAGCTCAGGAACTTCTGATGACGGAAAAAGATGACTGATCTAAAACGTCCTTCAGAAGAAACCTTAGTGAGTTATCCTTGGGAACTAAATTAATAATCACGCTTAGAATCAAAGGATTTCTAATGCTTTTCTTTAATATAACAGTTTTACTGTAGAGTTCAGTTCTTGTTGTAAATCATGGTAGCCAATGTCAAAACTGCTCTGTCGGAGCCAAAACGTATTGAAAACTTCCAGTGGCTTTCACGCACGCTATGAAATGCGTTGAGAAATAATTTCTTTTTGGTTAAAAGTGGTAAGTTTGGTTATATTTACCTTCCATTTCTTGGTGAAACTGTTGTGCGCTCCACGCATTGGAGTAAGATGCTGGGACACTCTGCCTCATGGTTTCTAGATCAATACAATGATGTGTACCATCAATCAACTGATCGATCGAAAATGCGTTAGCCTTCGCAGACAGGAACCCCGATTTGTCCATCTATTGTTATGCAACTGAAATAGGTGTCTCAATGCGGATAGAATAACGAGATCTGCTTTATGTCTCTACGGCTCGTCTGACACACACAAACAGGACAGGCGAAGGAGATACGCATGGCACCCCAAATGGATACCCATGTTGGTTGAGTTGGCTGAAATCACGACAATGCGGGTGAAAACGCTAGTAAAGTGTCTAATTAATCAATAAAGGGAATATCAGTCAGTGAAAATGTACTGCTTTGATTAACGACTCCGAGCCATTGGACTACACGCTCAAAGTCAGTGGACGATGATGGAGATGTTTCGAGATAAAAGGATTAGAAGAATCGATGGATCGCCGATGTATGAAGCTATAAAGTCGAGAGCATATAATGTATTACTTGGGTCCCAATTACAGATGGCACACACAAGACAGCGTAACTCGTACGCAAGCAAAAAGGACAGTTTATTATCTCGTTGATGGAATGGTCCATACTTGCCCCGGGCTAATGACATGTGATTGGTTTCATCTGTCAATCAAAATGTCTTCTCCAGTTGAGGCCAATTCACAAAATGTGGTAACTCTGATCGCTTTGGGACTTTAATAAACGCTAAAGGACCTCTTGCTTGGGTTTCTCATACGCCCTCGGAGCGGATAGAGAGGAAAAATCCAATCAAGCGGAATTGGTGGGTTGTGAAATAAATTGTTTGCACCACGGTATTATAAGATGAAATAGTGAGTTTGTGCTACCTCAAGAATACACCAGAATCTTGCATGTGTTTCTCTTGCGCTCCCAAAGAAAGAGAGAAAGTGAGACAGAGAGAGAATCCAACGAATCAAACCCGATGGGTTGTGGCAAACTCTCAACAAATCTATTTTCGTTATATTCTCAAACGAAATGGTTTGATGCTATCTCAAGAATTGCAGCAAAATCACGAGGAAAGCGCGTAATTAATACAAAAGTTTTCCCCGCGTTTGGGTTTTAAAAAAGCCCACAAACAAGATGGAATGTTAATCATGCCGCTGGCTTCGGTACTTCAAGTGGGAAAATATTTTTCCATAGAATATATCGTAGTTCTTGAACAAATATGTCAAAAATGTAAAAATACTTGAAATGAGAAAATTAAAATTATTCATAGATTGTATTCCTTTCCTTCTTTCTTTTTTGCAGCAATAAAAATCACTTCAAGTTTCGACGAGTTGTCAATAAAAACTTATTCCTAGAAAAGTTCAAGATTTCCAACTTTCTTTTCCAGAAATGTTTCTCAAGGTGATCAAAAAAATTTCTCCTAAAACCAAGACGAAAATTGTGCACATTCAAGTCAGGTATTCGATCTAGAATGGGGCTTTGAACATTACGCGCGAGAATTGTTTATGGACTGAAAGGAACACACACACGCACTCTCTCACAGCTAGCACTCACTGCATGGGATGAGCTTGCCAAACAGCCCAACAATTCAACCCCTCAGGGCTCCATGCATTCGTGTTTTCAGAACTTCTCAAGATCCTAACAATAGCTGCGTCAATTAGCTTGGAATGTGGTTTATTCCATGAGTGCCCTGTAGAAATGTCAAAAGCCAACACTACAAATCACTTCACTGCTTGAGGCGACAAGCTGACAACCATACCGTCATCTTGGCTCAGTCTTTCGCTTGTTTTTAATATTTTATTCTCGCTCAAGTCTTTAAAAAAATTAACTTTTGAAATTCATATGAAAATCCTTTTGAAAAATGCAAACTTTTGATAATGCTCCGCCAGAAAAATTAAGGCTGGAAAACAAAATACAAACTTTTGAGAAGAGAATTTCTAACTTAAATGGCTCAAATGCAAAAAATCTCGCATGGTTTTGAAGAAAAGACGAAAGAAAAGACGAAACATCGAAAACGTTTTTATTTTTTTATTTTTTAGTCTTTTTGTTTCCCTATTCTCGTGAACTTGGGCGAATAATTTTGGCCTGGTTTTTGTCATGTCGGAACAACGATCAAAGTCGGCACAGCTAATGTCACTGTTACAGAATCCAGAAAAGGATCCAAAAACACCGAAAAATTGTCTATTATGACATCTAGGCGGCGTAGCACAAAAGGTAGATTAACCAGAAAACAATTTTCTCGGAAAATGTTTAACCTATGTTTTACCAAGTTCTTTTTCTGGGTTTTTTAATGGGCCGCAAACGTAATGAGGTAATTTAATTTCGGATTATTCCTCAAATTTGAAAAAAAATTTATTGAAGAAAAAATTTCCGTAAACTGAAGAACGACAATTGGAATTTGTGGAAGAAATTTTATTTTATTAAATTGCGAGTTAAAAGTCATGAAAATCTAGAAGTATTCTACTATAACACGACGGACGTTTCCTTGCAGTACAAATCCGAGAAAAGAATAATATACAATGGACAAATTTTCGGACAGATTATGTCTTGGCGTGGAGTTTTTGTGACCTTTAAGTCAAGTGATTTGTAAAAAAACAGTCATGTTTTATAGGAGTTTTTATACCTGGATCTCATGGGATCTGAATTTGTTGTTTCCGCTGTTTCCACGCACGATTATCCGAGGTCCCAAGTCTCGGCACCTGTGCTACGTGATCGAATGGCGGAACAGTACAGCAAGTAAGTATGGAGAAATATTTTGAAAGTAGTTCATGTGAAGGCTTTGGAGTTGGGAAAAGCAGTTCCTGTATCAAACGAGGCCACTTCATCCTTCTATATCTATAGAAATTCAAGGGGTGATCTGTATACCGTGATTACGGATTAGCAGCACCACATCGAGCTGAACACAAAGGAGAATTCTAAAGAACTTATTACGAGCATTAAGGGCATCGCACTGAAGCGAAATAGTTCTTTTTATCACAAAAATAATCAGACACGCCTCTAAACAAAAGTGCTCGCTTTCCAAACCTCTTCAACAGATAGTATCGCAAATGCCTAGATGATGATACTGATCAGCCCAGTTCTGAAAACGTACGTATCTTCTTCTAACAGCTGGGTGAATGAGTTGAGGAATCTTCAACTGGTGTAACTCGCACTGATGCATAAGTTTTAAATAAAACAGAGATATCCCTATAATGCCTGTACTAGCTTACACATCGCTTCGAAAACTTCGATCGTTGATGAAAGACTTTGATTCCTTTGTATTCGGCGAATGAAAGGAACAAAAATTGTCAAAAATTGCGCTGAGATAAATGGCTAGATTTATTGAATGGATCAACAGATAACGTGACTGTCTCGCAATGAGAGATTCATTAGTAGATGATGAATTCTCGCTAATCACTGTCTTCTCTAATTTATCCAGTCTCAAGCCCATATCAAAACTGTAGAGTTTTTGAACCTCTTAAAATTTAAAATAAACTTCAAGAAGAGATGAACATGATGATGAAAGTGAATCGTAGTAGCGATCATGAAGCGTGTGAAATGAGAAGTCGTTAGTTTGGACCCCTTTTCGATTGTCCCGAATTAGCAGATCATTCAATTCGAGTCGTATCAACTGTGGTGGCTCAGGATGAAGGTGAAAGTTAGAACCAATAGCTAAGGACTATCTATCGGTGTTAGAGTAATAAGATTACCTTTATATTAGTTAGCAATCGCCAAAGACTTGACTGGAAGTGACCTTAATAGCAAGGCAATCTGAAGAGACGTTGTGTGTACAACTTGTCCTAAGTGTCGACTCTTCTAGTTTTCATTGAGTGATGTGGACATTTTGAGTGACAACTTGCCGGATCCGAGTTTACCGACACAGGGAGACCAACCATGTTTGGCTGAGCTGTACATTCGCTAGTTTAAATTTGCTGCTAAAATTATTCAACATAAGAATAAATTACCGTTGCTATTAAGTTATGAGGTAGTAAAGACAGCTACTGGGATTCATTGAATGAAACGGTTGAGAAGAGACTACCGGTCAATATTCTAAACCGACTCCACCTTATTTGAGTCCCATTCTATAGGCGTAAGCTCCAGGTCGTTTCAACCTTGGTGTGTTTACATACGAACTAATTCATCAGATGATTGCTATGATGGTTATTAAATAACGCCTCCTAAATACTGCTAATTAAAGACTGTTTTTGGTGCTAATTATCTGCATCTACACTTGAACTTATCCGTCAACCATCCCTTCCATATGACCAACCCGAGTCAATTCACATCCCCACCAAGGTGTCCCATCACTTTCTACATTCAAAATACACCCGCAACGATACGTACAAGCCATAAATAGCCAACAGTCTTTTCGCCCGATAGCCTTTCTGTCATCAGACGTTTGTACTCAATCGATATTACTTGTTACTTACTGAACTCAAGGTGTTTTGGAAAGCAAGCCGACAAATATAAAATAGCAAATGGATTTTTTGCTGTCAGCCATGTTGACCCGACCTTGGGAGCAAACGATGTAATTTAGATTAAGATTCCAGGCGTTTTTAACAACTGCTGAGCTATTTTGAGGAGTTGGGTGTCAGTGTTAGCAACACGAAAGGGATTATTGTCACTGTGATATGGGTTTGTTGGAGTAGTATGACACTGGAGATTTGGAACACCGGGGTTGTGGATGACTATGCAAGATGGAACTATATATATTTAGTAAAAACCTACTAATGGTCTATCACCAATCGAGCGTTCTGATTGGCTGAGCTACTAGTGGTCTAATAGTGATAAACCTCTAGTAGCGAAAAGTGCCGTTTTTGAGAGCCAAAAACAAATTATTTCTCGCAAATTTCAACGTTTTTTGTACCCTTTATTGGACCGATTACTAGGTTTCTATTAAAACAATTAGACCTCTCGCCCTCATGGTCTAGACCATTCGGACTCGAGGACTAATTGTTAAATATATATTACTAAGGATTGGAAACAAGGAATGGATTTATGAACTTGACTGCACTGTTGGTATCATCATCATCATCATCGTCGTCGTCATCATCATCATCATCATGATCATGATCATCACCATCATCATCGTCATATCATCCTCATATAATCATCCTTATCATCATACAGTGTCATCATCATCACCACCATCATCATCACCATCATCATCGTCATCATTAGCATCATCATCATCATCACCATCATCATCGTCATCATTAGCATCATCATCATCATCATCACCATCATCATCGTCATATCATCCTCATATAATCATCCTTATCATCATAAAGTGTCATCATCATCAACACAATTTTCATCAATCACCCGTATGTTATGCTTCACCGTCATCACCATTTTCATCATCATGATCACCATCATATTCAACATCATCACTATCATCACATCACTATCCTTGTCATCATCATCCTCATACTCTATTTCTAGCTACTTAATTAATTTCGTTTGAAAAGTTTCAATTTGTTATTTTGATAACAGAAATTGATGTGTCCCTTTTCACTTCTCTCTTCCACCCCAATTTTTCAATCAAATTACATCTTATCTTATCTATCGGAATAGAGGACACTCCTCAGTCCATCCTGTTCAAATTGGATTACTAAGTTCAATAAAGCACTTAGTAAAGTGATTATACGCAATTGACCATAATTGATAAAAGCTTGTGCTCCAAGCCAATAATTTCAGTTCCGTGCAAACGGAAACCAGCTTCTTTAAACTTATAATAAATGGTTGTTAGTTAGAAACATATGTCATAAGAAAAATAATGTTTATAAATCAATTTATTTTGAAACTGAATTCTTCCGTTTTGACTTCCGTAACTGAAGATGTAAGTGTCGTAAGTTTGAGGTGTCACATGGTATTAGTAATAGTGGAAGATCTCAGATTGTAAACATCAATTCCAATCACATCAAAATCCAAAAATCTGAAACAACCTCTGGGATGATGTAACTAGAGTTTGTGCACGGCTAACTTACAGATAGAAGTGGATTTCAACTAAGAGTGTTGGGTTTTGTGAAGGAATGAAAACTGAGAAATCCAGACTGAGAAAAGGCCATCAAATGAAGGCAGAGATGCAGTGAACGGTTTTGCTTGTTGCTTCATTTCAGTGTTGTACGGCTTCGTGTTGCATGATGCTTAGCAAGCTGGGAATGTATATTTGGAGTGAAAGTCACCAAAGAAAAAACTTGCGCAAACAAAGTTTGGGAAAATCCCATACTGTCAATTGTATTTTGCGATGTTTAGCTGCTTGAACTTCACATCGCCTATATACTGAATTTCTGGATGGCTTGCCTATGTATGCAACATTCAACTAACCCTTTATCAACCTGCATGTACGCGTCTTGAACATAGATCAAAGGATCCTCAATCGCTGCTTATCAAACTGTTTAGCTAACACAAAAGGTCAATCCTAATCCCAATACAACCAGAGTCTTCTTCAGTTCCACGAATTAAGATCTTCACAGAGCAACTCTTCAAAAATCTCATTGAAAAACGGACGTGATTAATGTTGTCATTCTCAAGATGTTATTTGTTCACAACTTTGCTTTACGACAATCTCGGAGGTTAGTGATTTCATCGGAGTTGTTATCTGGATGCTCGAAGGATAACTGAGTGAGTGAAGTGAGCTCTACGTGGTCGTCAAGGGATGTGTTGATGGAACGTATTGCGTATACTGACTGGTTGACTCGACATTTTTCATATCTCTCAGTAGTCTACTCACTGCTCGGCAGAAGATATAAGTCGATATATAGTTGTCTTGATGTCATATAATAACGATGTCGCTGATTGATTTTTTGTGGAGTGAAAAAGGTAGCGTGAAATAAATATTAGACTAATACACACATCAGTGACCCTCATTCCATCGGTTTTCTTTTGTGTATTTTTCATTCACATGGGTAAAGTGACTTTGGTTACGCTTTTCAATAGTCATGCCAGATTGGCGTTTAAAAACAACAGGAAAGAATGATTTAAGACCGTTTTATACTAGCATGTACATATACGTATTGTACATATATATGTACTATCTACTATGTATATTTATCATAAGCAATACTAGCCGGATCGATGTAGAGGAGAAGGAGAGTGGATGAAGATGGAGAACGGAGAGGATGCTAAAAGGAAGGCCGGATATACGAGCCGGATACATCGCGTAGGGTGAAACTCCAAGAAACTCATCCAGAAATGAAAAAATATTCAATTCGACATAGCTAGTAAGGAGTAAAATCAACTGGGATTTGAAGACATTTTTGCGTTGGTATCTGGAACCGGCTGAAGGCATGGAATCTTCTTTGATGTTCATCTGTCTTATATTAGTACCAACATGAAACGTCATCCAACATTGGCAGTAATGCTTCATTTGGGCATTCCAAAACCTGAGTCGGTTTCTGCCTCGTCA
>OCZR010102169.1:226-10403 GCA_900234385.1 Anemonia viridis | reverse complement strand
CTTCATCCGTACAAGATGTATATGAACTTGACCCGGTAACCCATATATACGATGGCAATTCACATAAATTCCCATAATTGGAAAAATGAAACAAAATCCAAGGTTGGGAAAAAATTGTATTTCAAAAAGATTTTCCCAAATTTAGGTTGTGATTTCCCAATAATTACCCAAAGTTCCCATTAGGGCAATTGAATTAAAAAGATTCATTTGATATAATAAACATGTTTTCTGTAAATCAAATCCAACGAAAGTACACTTGAATATTGCATTATATTTGCAAAGCAGTGTGATCCTCAGTAAGGTCAGGACTGGGAATAGAAATTATGATTTTACTCAGTTTCCAGTTTCCTTGACAGTTCCCTGCGCCAATTGGATAGACACGTTCGTGGATAGCTCTACGAAAAACTTGAAAGGTAGCCGTGTCTCTACAACGAGACGAACGGCAACCTTTCAATGAAAGAGACATGTGAATAATTGTTCGAGATGTTCTATCGTTGCAAGCTCATTCACTGTTTGTCGAGTGATTCGATGCAAAGGCACGCCTACCTTCCAAGATGGTTCAGGAACTGTGACGCGGAAAGGAGCTACCCCATTGTTCATAGTTTTTTAATTTGACATTACTGCCAATTCTTTACAATTTTGTTTCCTTTGATGTACCCTGTGAGCAGAGCCTCCTTTAACCTCCTTTCCTTCTCTTTCCCCGAGGAGGTTAAACTGGGAGGCTCTGCTCGCAGGGTACCTTGGATCTAAACTAACATTCCTTAAAAAATCGCAGCGACCACCGTAATTGCTTACTAATAATCTCAAATATCTGCAAGTATTCAGTCGTTAATTAAACGGAGTTTTACCCTGTCTGTAGGTTCCGAGGTCATAACCAATATTTACAACGACACAGAACAGGATGTGCCTATGTGATGAAATCCAGTTGAGAGAGAGTCCCTTTCCCTGCGGTCAAGTAAAAAGGAAATCCGTTTGAGGCGTTCGTGACGAGACGGTTTGTTAACCAGTTCACCTCGGGTCACTGAGACGATAGAGGAAGGAATTTCTTGACGACTTATTGTATTTGGACGAAATTTACACGTTATTAAAGACCTTATAAGTACCCGACCGAATTCAGCACTTTCTTCAAAAATGTGATTTCTTTATTTACTCTTCAAAATTTGGACAAGTAGGGCCTCTTTACCTTGCCAATTACTCAGTATTTCCGGCCCATTTCAGACCACATGACATTCCCTTGAAAAAAATATTCTTTTATTAAATCACATGGTCTGAAATGGGTACAACAAACAACCAAGGTAAAGAGGTCTATTATGGAGAAAAGAAGGCCAAAATACAGATGTTTTGTTACTTAAAAAGTGGGTATTCTAACAGGGTTCTAACTGGCAGGGTACAGCCTGATTTGCATGACTCCATGGGAAAAAAACACAGGGCCACAGTGATGAATTTGAAGACATCCCATTTTTCATGTGCTGATTTTCTTTAAGAACATTTCAAACTGCCAAACTCATGCCAGTGTACCGTTTAGCCCAGTAGTACGGAAAGATTTTCCCTGCTAGTACTGACAGTCTCCCTAAAGAAGGAAGCTAGAAAGAGGGGAGACTCTTCTCCAATAATAGACAGATTGTCAGCCACACCTTTCTTCTTGATTCTGAGAAGTAGCTGCACAGGCCAGTCAAGTAATAATCATGTCCATCCATTTTGCTCATTAGAGGGTTGTAAACTGTGTCCTAGAATATCTTAGAAGATTAGGAGCCGCCTTTTGATTACCTAAGCATCTCAAGACATCCTATTCACATATCCTTAATAAAAAGCGTCTAGATCTGATACGCTAGTTGCATGAGCGCGGCAAAATCCGAGGTCAACGGGGTAGTTCAGTGAGATTCCCCAGTGCCCTTAATGATCTGGTTGAACGATACCCCAGCCACTCCACGCGCAAGACAAACAAGCTCATCTAGAATGATGTCAAAGATATTTTGACAGTGATTCGTAAATATCCAAACGCTGGCTCAGGATGTTCAAGCAAAACATTATGCAGACTGCTTGGCAGCTATTTTTGTGCATTAGCGCTGCTATCGCACTGAGTAATCTTACAAAAACGAATGTGTGTGTTCTTGGTGCTCAGTAGAATAAATGAAAGGTGTCATTATCGAGGTCAGGGTTGTTTTTGTTCACAAGATCAGGTTTTTACACCGATGACTACTTCTGTATAACCCTTCACTGGAATCATTAGTGTTAATTCTAGGTCTTGTGCGTCAAAACTCCTCGTAAAACTTCATAGATTTTTCGAAGTATTACTCGGAAATTTGCGCAAAATTTCACAAAATAACCAACATCTGTAAAAGCAACAACGCTGTGAAAACATGAGCCAAGGAATGCGCATTGTACACGACAAACCCTAAGTGAAAATTATCAAAGATGTGGTTGAATTTTGGTGCTGTCCAGCACGGACAGAAGCGCTCAAGAAGCGTTTAAGTTCTCCTTTTCTGGGAGAAGACATTATTTCGTTCTTTTCGATAATACTCTCGTTGATAGATCCTTTCTTAAAGCTTGTAATACACGACTGCCAACGAGCGGAATTGCGCCTCGCGATTGTTGGAGCTCGGTGATTGACATGTCTCTAATAGAATAAGTAGCTATGATAACAGAGCAGTTGTACATTAATTGTTTTCCCAACACCCCGTCAGGAGTCTTGACAACAACAGATTGCCTGTTCAAGCACAACGGCAGTCTTGCAATAAGAAATGATTGCGCTTGGATAAGGAGATATTTTTAAGGAGTTTTTTTTCCCCGGTGCTTTCATTGTTAGCGTTAGAGCAAATCGGGTGATCTTTATTTAATGACCTTCGCCCGCCAAAACGCTTTGCCACGTTCTTGTCACACATTACTGATTATAGCTAAATTTGATGATGGTTGGCTTTTAAGAAGATTGACTGCGAAGGAAAGACGAGACTTGGATGATTTTGTCTTTTTACACGGTAATACTTGTGGTCTATCGATATCTACCGCTAGTATGACATTCCAAACCGCTGCGAGTTCACTTGGGCATTAAAAAAAATACGTTCCTTCAATCGCCAAGCGGAAATCCTTTCTTGTCTGCCCTCTTCAAATATCTCTCATCTTAAGCCATTTGATTTCTTGAAGGGCGATAGATTTGAGAAAAGACTACGATGTTTATAACTACACGTTCACTGATTGAGCAAGCCGTTTAGTGCGCACATCTTTCTGCGCATCATTCTTTGCACTTCAACGTCTCATGTGACACGTTCTGTTCAGATAATTGGATCGTTGAGTGACGTGAGGCTTAAACCATCTAGATACTGAGAATTCCATCTTTAGGGGATCGCACAGCATTGGTAAGACCGACCGACTCAAGCCTTGTATGACCCGACGGCGTTCGTCCACTCTTCGAAGCCTTCAATCGCCACTTCCAAAAGAGCGCGAATCCTAAAGCTCCGTCCCAGTCGCATCTGCCCTACATCAAGGATCATTACAGGGCAGTAGTTCTCTTATTGATGGACTCCTCCGGTTTCCTGTCTCCCAAAGCTAACGCCTTCTCTATTGCACATCTTATCGACGCATCCCAGCTTTCCGAACTGTTCAACGTCAACAGACAGAGTCCCATTTTCGGCTGGGACTCGCAGAACTTCACGCGAGACATGGAAGGTATGGTGGTAATTGTGATCGTCGTTGAGCGCATTTTCCGCCGATTTGTTTACGTTGAACGTGTGAAGTGTCAAAGCGGGGTTGCAATTGATTTTGGCACGATAGGTATACACATAAGACCTCTAGTGCCAGTAACTCTATAGTGCCTTGGCTGCCGCATATACGTTGACGTAGTTTGAACGAACACAAACTACATTGCTTAGTTAGCCTCGTAAGACTGCGCCAGAATGCTGAGTTATTTGGAAGGTAAGGGAAAAATTCAGCTTTCTAGATCCAACGGGGATTTGCTTTTGTAGCTAGCTAAGGATTTGGATTCTCCTTAAAATTCTTACAACCACGTTATGGTCTTACTTATCGAACATGATGCCCCATAAATGAGTGGTTGGAGTCATTAGGCACGCTTTACTCAACTACTAAGCATTATAATTGTTTACTCGTAAGTTGTAGCTCGGGAATTATCCTGCTTGAAATATTAAAGTGTGATATTTCTGAGACATGAAGTAGCGAAATTCCTGTAACGATAACTCCAGCAGGAATTCTCGCAGAATACGTACCATTCCGGCACAGAGTATCGACAATGTGGTTAATCAATCAGACACAAATTGTCGTTCAGTGGGCATAAAACCTCAGGTAATTTCCATTGTAGATTGTGATTGATTCAACAGAACATCTTCGCAACGCCGGAACAGGAAAGAAACTTTCCACGAGTTCGTCCTCGCAGGAATCCGACCCAAGGAACTTCGAAGATGGTCCATCGTCGGAGCATTCATCCCCTTCTTCGGCTACAGGGTCCCCTCCTCCTACACCAACAGCCAGCAGCTTACAACATCTTCGAGTTGAATTGGAAATGAAAAATTTATGGGATGAATTTTATGCCTTGGGAACGGAGATGATCGTTACAAAGGCAGGAAGGTAAGCTATTACTATAATTTAAATAAGTCTTGTATTATTGCCAGATATGAGGTTCATAATTCGAATATTTATTTATCTAGCTATCTTGATTTCAAAACAATATCAACCAATATTTTCTAAGCTGTTTGGTTTAAACAACTTTGGGACAAAATGAGAACTTTGTTCTGGGTCTTATTAGGTCGTTTTTCATTGTTTTTATTTTTAAAACTGATAACTTGCTCTGTAATGGGAGTTCGATGTCGCACACTTATTCCAAAATATAATTACATAAGAACTCGTATCGATAAACAACCCTGATAACTGGGTACACAAAGAATTACGAACAAACTTACAAAGTGTTTCATGGGTTAATAATTTAAATTATTTTCAAACAAGTTTATCCTCTTGTTGTTTACATTCCATATTGAGAGCAAATACCAAAAGCATTTGTCTACAAATTCTTCTTCACTAATGCAATCGAGAAAGTCATGCACAGACTAAATATTTTAAGCTGTTACAAAATTCATTTCATATTTATTTTAGGAAAAATTATTTGCTATTTCATGCAAGCTTGGGTAGTTGGTGTTTTCAAAATTGTGCCGGGCTCTTTAGTTAAATTTGGACGTCCTAAATTCGCCGAGAGTGTCGAATACAAGCGACCATAAGTTTTATCAGGCACACGAGTACTTAAAATAATCACTAAGGAATTGTCTTTTCAATCATTTCGCTCGTGTATTTTAAGCCGTTAATGGTTTCAGACAAAGGTGAACAGGACGGCAACTAACCGATGTAAGAAAAACATTAACAACTTCAATAGTTTACATTGCAACGAACGCCTGTTAAAGCTGTTAAAAAATGACAGTGTGTTTGCTATGATTGCCTAACTAACACAAACAAAAGCCGTTTTCTGAATGCTTAAAACAGCAGTGGTATTATTTTCTTTGACAAGAAACCCAGTTGACTGCTCTTTCATGATGTGTGTGGGCTACAACTGAATAAAATTCCCTTCTGCGATGATGTCTTGGAACATCTGTTAACTTATACTAGTTCTTTACGACGTTTTTCTTCAGTTTTGAAACAAACTGTGGTCCGAGCTATTTCTTTTTATCGAACAGTAACAGAGTTGGTAAAGATTGTCCTAGTTGATGTGGTAAGATGGACGACTTCCGTTCTTGAATATTGTGGTTTGAATTTCATACTGTGCTGTCGAGATCCTAATGAAACCCACACCAAAAAACGCGGCAAAAATTCGTTTTAAAGCCAAGAAAAGTTCGCGAAGTTAAGCTATTAAATTAATTAGCTATTTATTCCAGTTTTTCGAAGAAAAACAATTAAATCAACAAAGATTGCGTTTCTTCTCTTCATTGAAAACAGAATTTTTTTCCTCTTTGAAAAATTCTTTGTATTTTTCTTTTATTTAATAGTTTTGGTTTCTCTTTGGTTTTACAAGAATCTGCCTCGGCAAGTCCGGCCGTCAAAACCAAAAATATACAAAGTTTCTGTAGTGAACATTCCTGAAGAATACTAGAGAACGTTCTAGTTAATCTCAATTTTTTCAAACTCAAGCAAAAAATATCGAGGTTTTCTCGTTGCGCGCGTTCTGATTGATTCTGGAAATTTAAGAGGTTCAAAATTTGTTTGTTTGTTTTGACAAGAAAAACAAAAAACGGCGTTTGTGGTCACTCTAATTGTCTAAAGTATTAGGTAATCTTGTTTGATTTGAAATTTTTTTCAACTTTTTGTTTTTATCGTAAACTTTGAGTCACTTGTCAAAGAAGACAAATATTTTTCAAAGAATAAACTACCATGACTTGCCTTTAAACATTTACACTCAGAAACACGGGATATCAGAGATATCTAATTCAGAAGCTACTTTATTCAACGCTTTACTGAACATTATATACTTAGAATTCTTACCCAAACGTTTTGTCTTGTTATTAAAAACACGACCCACACATTTTAATCCAGTAATGTTGACAACTGACCGCTCTGCAAATATGCAACATGACTTAGATCATTTTTAGTCTACCCCTGTGGACTAAGCTGCTTAAAAATCCCGTTAGGAATTCTCTAGAAACTAGACGAGCAGAGTGAAAATCCATTATATGTCATACCTATTATCCTGTGTGTTGTTTTTATACCTTGGCAATAGTGAAGCAAGTTAGGGCGAAGTATGGTAGTATCAGAAACAGCTGGTAGAACTGATGACTCAAGTCGCGAAAACTTTAACCAGAAAGCTCTGTCAAGAAGCTAAACTACTTTAGCCACGAAACAAGCTGATGTTGCAATTATTGCTTCAAATTATTTTGACGACAAATTCTTACGTCCTACCTGTCTTGCGTGTTCTCATTGGCGCCATTCATCAAGCAGCCTTCACCGTTGTTCAGCTTGAATTATCGTAATTTTCATTTCTCTAGTATTACGAATGCTCTTCTATTTCCAAAGAGAATGTATTTTAAGTACCCAATTCTTAAGAAACAAAGTTTAAAGGAACCCCTGTGTTCGTATATATGCGAAGTTGACGGCGTGAATCCAGCTTTGTCACCATTCATTCACATACAATTGTGCACGATTTGTGCAGGTTTGCTGGTTAACGGAAGTGCATGCGCGCTATCCGCAAAGGATTGCCAAAAGCAGCAAAAAAATTCAAATGGTCAATGAAAATTTGTGCCCAAACTTATGACTCCTGCATCCTTCACGTCAAAGACATTTCTAGCTTCAGTGCCTGCGGGAATTCACTACACGCTGATCGACGCAATACCGCAAACGCTTGATAATTAGAAGGTTAAGATTTTTCGGACCTTAGAGCGTCCCTTACAGCACAAATATGAAACTAAGACAATATGATGATATGGGGCATATAACAAAGTGAGCACTTTGTCATTGAGCGAGCAAGTGGCAATTTTTTCTTTGCACACCATCGAAGTATCCCGCACTGTCAAAGTACTCCCAAATACTCTCATTCTTGATATATGTCCAACTTGAATCAAGCAATATTTAATCTCAGGGCAAAACCGGCATACAAATCGAAATCGCCTTCTTTGGGGAATGAAATTTCTCGTCATTCTAGAGCATCTTTCTCAAGTCTTTGAATCATTTTGTTAAACGTAAACTAAGTCACAAAGTTTATCTTTCATTTGATAATTTATTTTCGAAGAGGTGGGAAACCATTTGAATGTTTGTTTGAAGATGAAATATCATTTCCTGAATACCAGCAAAAAACAAATGAGGAACAGAGAGTTGATTTATAGATGCAGTCAGAATACGAATTGTATCTTATGACCGACATTGTCGATAGGAGCTGTATACTGATTAACAAGTGGACACATATGCACTGAGTTTCCAGTGAAAATTAATGTTTGTCCCAAAGGAAGAAAGGAAAACGCATGCTAACTTTCTCCATCGGGTAGTAACACTGAATACCTCACCAGACCTCACCATGTATTGTTCCGTCTATGGTACTGCTACTATATGTACTGCTACTTCCACTACCTGCTGTTGTCCATGTTACTGCGACCGAAAAAAATACTTCATAATCTCTATTCTCAAGGCGAATTTTCGGAGATCCACTCGGCAAACCATGGAGGACAAATTACCTAATCGTGTGTCTTATCGTAGTTACGAGCTCGGCAAGATCTAGGTTCCATCCACCCAGTAGTTTTGGAAAACAGAAGACTCCAGAAAAGTAAAATCCAATGACATTATCTTGCATATGTTAGTATAAGACCAATATTTAACACACCGTTTTTGAAATGACAACCTTTCACTGCATGCGTTGGCATAACAAAGCCGAATACTCATGGAACATGGCTGCGATCTCGCCACACCACCACCACAACCGCGAGCCTCGTCTGTTCAAAAACTAGCGGTAGCAGTGGTTAGGGTTAAGTGGGAAACCATCTAAGCGCCAAAAGATAGATTCTAGCTGTGGTTTTGACAGAAGCGCGTGTAGAGTTATCAGATAAGTACGGATAAATGAGCGTGTGAAGTACATCTTTTCCTTACACAACAGGTTTGCGGAAAGACGAGCGAATTGAATCTTTTGATGAAATATGAATGACCTTAGTCGCTTCTACAACTCAACGTTTCTATCATTTATGCTCGTCTTAGCCTCTTAGCACTAAAACTCGAGTATAAATATCATCTGTGCTGAAAATAGTCATTTCGACAGGACTTGTCGAGGTCCAACGTGATACGGACAACAACCCATTCAACTGTATGCTCTTTAAGAGATGATAACTAGCCGTAAACTAGTGTGGGCTGTATGCTCTTTAGTTTATCGAGAACAAAAAGCCCTCTTTTTTTATTCATTTTTAATCCCTAATGACTTATAATTCCCCGAATTGTGTTTATATTTCGAGACATTGAGATAAGAAGGCATTCTTTATGTGTTATATCATTTCGTACAATCTTTTCAATGTCCCTCAAAATCCCTGTCACTTAGAACTGAAAGCTCCATCTTATCTTTCTGCACAACTGTTCTCTGCATTGTCTAAAACAACTTCTTTCAAAGATATAATTTTCGAGTACTTCGGTATATTAAGTACAATTTTAATGATATATTTTTAATGCTATTATTTATATATTCCTACTAATCCAGTTAGTTTAACTTGCATGTCAAAACGTGTCAACTTCAACCGGTTTTTCAATGCGAAATTTTTTACCATACGATTTAAAATATTTTTATATTTGTCAAACCTGACTGATTTTCGTGACATTCAACGTTTACCCTGTATAAAATGAGTGTTTTAATTCAGTAACCTTTGGACGTAAGGAGCTCCTGGAGTTAAATTTAGCAAGTGCTTCTCTCATCGCCTGCGAAATAGATCGAGACATGAGCCCCGAGGCAACTTGTAATGTAATCTGATCTATTGTGGATGACTCTGCTAGCAATGTACATTCCTAACAGCCAGGGGTGATCGCCCCTTTTCTGGTTAATGTGATGGTTTCAGAGTACAATCACTGGTGGAGCCCGGACAAACATGCACACGAACACAAACGAACCAAAACAAACTGAAAAAAAATACCCAAACAAACAAAAAAAACCCTGCAACATATATCCTAAAAAAAGTAGGCAAAAAAGGATGCTTTTTTGAAAAGCCAAAAGTGGTTGTTGTATTTGAAAAAAGTACTTCATTTAATAGGTGTAATTGCTATAGTAAAGGATTCTAAAAATGTGATGACCAAAGAAAATCAAAATTACAAGAATACTTCAAAAGAGAATTGCCAAGCCACAAGCCATAAGCGTTAGCTAGCCAGGCCTCAGTGATTCTCGTTAGGGGATCCAAGAGTGAGCTGAAATAGCTTATTGATGGCTTGAAACATCTGGAAAACATTAGAAACACTGAAGTATTTGCTCGTCATTCACAATTGACAGCCCTTCGCAGCTGGTAACGACCCTAATTACTATAACGATTACCCCGAAAAAACATGTAATTGCTGGTTTATTTTCATGATGGTTTTAAAGCATGGATACAGAATATCTCTTCATAATGTTTTCTGAATAACATAAAAACACAATTTGTTATCTAATACTTGTTTGTACTGGAATGATTCACTTGAAATGTGTAGTTTAGATTAAGTGACTTTTGAGAAGATTTTTTTACACCTTGGTGTATTGGAT
>OCZR010102115.1:245-10269 GCA_900234385.1 Anemonia viridis | reverse complement strand
GCCTTCATCAGCGATGGAGAGAGTGTCAGTTGTCCTGGACGAAGCTCACCTAAGTTGTCCAATTTGTCTAGATCTTTTCGAAGACCCAAAGTCTCTCCCTAACTGTGCGCATAATATATGTAAAGCTTGTGTGAAAAGATTGGATAAGGGAACTGGATCCATACTCTGTCCTGAATGTAGAGTCGAATCGTTAATCCCTCAAAATGGTGAATTTCCAACCAACCACTTGTTGAAATCCCTCGTGGATTGCATTCCAGGAAGAAAAGAAAGGACATGGTTGAAAGAATCTTTAGAGAAACACAGAGGAAGAGTTGAAGTAGAGCGAGAAGAAACCCTTGAGAATTTAGATGTTCTCTCTCAAATGATAGAAGCAGAGCTCAAATCTCATGGGTTAAAGCTACAAGAGCTAGTATCCAAAGCTACTGCAGAACTAATTGATAATCTACGAACACAAGAAAAGGATTTGTGTGAGAAAATAGAGCAATGGTTGCTCGCGAAGAATAAAATTTGCCATACGCAACTCTTTGAAATACTAAAAATCTGTTCTGATCGCCATGAAACTGCTATAGATACATTTGCCACTGTTGAAGAAGTTCTGACCAGTTGTGATAACCAAACAATTGCTCAGTCAAAGGATAACTTTTCCAAAGATCTGGAAAATCTTTACATAGGATTTGAAGAAGGGCAACTAGATGAACTTATGAGGGAAATATTTGGGTTCAAAGATTTGAAGTTCGAGAAGGCAGCATTACCGGACTGTGAAAGCCTTGTTGGGAGTATTGTAGACCAATCTCGCCAAGGTAATTGAAGTTTTTCTTCCCTTGGGAGAATTCTGATCTATCGTTTTGTCCTCTAAATTGGGAATTAAAGCAAGGGGTCTTTAAACTTTTCAAAAATTGATTTTTTAAATGGATTAAAACAGCTCAAGTACTGTAGCTGTCAAATGGCTTCCGTGCTAGAGAAGCCAATTAAATGCAGGAATTTCCGCTTTTGTCATAGAAAACTTGGAAACAGATTTTGAAATTGAAAGGCAAGAGATTATACACAATGAAATCATAAATTAGTTAAATATATATTTAATAGTGAATATAGTATTATAGACCGCTTGGAGCATGTATGTCTGAATGCATATTGTTTTGTCCTCAATTTGGAGGACAAAACAATAGGTTTAAATTCTCAGAAAATTGAACTTCGTTTGTTTTGTCTTCCAAATAGACCTGAAGCATGATGACGTTTCGTACCTCTAATACCACAATCCTTTTCAGTAGCCTTTTTTGTTATGTTAATTTTTACTATAGATTGTCTTCGAATTCTCAAAGTAGTTTCAACATTTCAATATCAAAAGAAAGTTTGATAAGGATTGTGGTACTAGAGGAATGAAACGTCATCATGCTTCAGGTCTATTGAGCTGCTTTGTAAATGAAGGGTGAGGGGTGTATGTGTATGCATGAAGTCTGTTTAATATTCATTCATAGTTAAAATATGGTTCATGTTGGCTTGATAGTGAGAACCAGACTTACTGAGTAGGAAGAGAAGAGAAGAAATTTGATTTTTTAGTCAAAATAGTCATAAAATTGTTCTTCTTGATCAAAACAGAATTGTGTCAAAAAACTAAACACTGTAAATCAAGTACAAAGGTATTTCTTCAGAACCTTACAAGGCATGTAGATGTGAAGTCTCTATGTGGCTTGTTTTCTCCTCTTGGTAAAATACACTGCTGTGACATGGCTGTCAATGATAGTGGAGAACCACTAGGGTGTGGCGTGGTACATTTTGAACAAGAAGACAGCGTTACGTCAAGTATTAAGAAGATGGACGGCATTATGATAGATAACATGAAACTGTAAGTTACTTTTAGATGTTCGATCTTTAATAGATGTTAATTTAGAAGCTGAATTAAACATCAAAATCTAATCAAATCAGCAAATTCTTGTTGTTTGAATAGATTTCCATTAGATTTGGCACATGTGAAATTCAACATCTAAAGGAGGCATAAGGAACAATTGAATGAAATTGCATGACTAAGGGACCAGATGGAGGAGAAATTGTCAGTGATGCAAAAAAAATTCGAGACCCCCCGAAAGGCGTCAAAGTTTTTTGAGTACCCCCATGGATTGTATAAAATTTATGAATTTCAGATCTGTAGGAAGGTGCATATCAAGTGAAAAATATCAGAGTAAACCGTCAAGCAATCCCAACACAAATTCTACTTATGTCTACATATTTTATCCTGGTGATGACCTAACTGAGGAACTTTTGAGAAGATTGTGTGGTAGTTACAATGACAAGATTATCAGTGTCAAAGTGATTACTGCTGCAGATGGTAAATCCAAAGGTCTTGGGTTTGTTGGGTTTAGGAGTGAGGACGATGCTTCTCAGGTAAGTTTTTGAATTTTGAAAAAATTCCTTTGCCAAATTAATGGCCACTGCTCATTAGCATAATTTTTTATTCAACCCAAAACAAATTGATCCCTGAAATATCTAAGAGTATACCAAACTTCATACCAAATTTAGTAAGTTCCATCGAAAAGTCGTAGAGATTTTTTTCAAATTACAGAAAATGTTTGTCTGGGGGTATGTTATATACCCCAGACATACATTTGTCTATAAAATAAGCAGATTTGGAAAAAAATATATCTCTACAGATTTTCATTGGAACGTACTAGATTTTCACACAGCTTCTAAGTGAAGCAGATTCCTTTGTATTTCAGAGGTCATTTTGTCTTAGGTCAAAAAAAATTATGTTAATTAACGGTGGCCATTTTGGCAAAGAGTCTATTAGAATTGACCTCTGTTTCTTTAAAGTAGCCTATTATATTTGATATCTTAAAAGCCACACTTCTCGATGCCACTCTAGAGCATTTATTTTTTGAGTGCTTTTACCGACTCTGTTTGAGTAGAATATGCTAGATTTATTTTTTCTTTCTCTCCAGGCAGTTGAAATTCTGAATGGGATACTAATTGATGGGAAAACTTGTATAGCTAGACAAGTCAAAAGAAAAGAAAAAATATCACTTCCAAAAGCATCTGGACAAATCACATTTAAAGAAAGATCACCACTTCCAAGAACATCTCTTTCTACAGTTTATGTTTCTAATATGGATGCAGTTGTTGATGAAGAACTTCTAATGAAGGAGTTTTCTGTGTATGGGGCTGTCCAGGGTGTTAATATTATCAGAAATGCAAAAGGACATTCAAGAGGTAAGATGATCATAGTGTTAATGATTTGAGTGATGTGCCATGATGATGATGCTACGATGATGGAGTTGATGTTTTTGGTAATGATGTTGATGATGACTGTCTGCAATGATTATAGTGATGATCGTGATAATAATTTTTGATGATGATATTGATGCTATGATGATGGTTGAGAAAATGATGAGGATGCCTTGTTGATGCCTTAATGATTGTTATAATGCTGCAGTGGTGATGGAGATGATGTAGTGATGATGATGATACCATGGTGCTCCACCTGTGATGCTGCAGGTAACTATGATGATAGTGATGATGCATGATGCTGTGGTAATGTTGCACAATGATGGTCATGATGATGATGGTCATGATGGTCATGATGATGATGCTGGTGGTCATGATGATGATGCCTGGGTCATGATGATGATAATGATGGTGATATTTTGGTAGTGATGATCAATTCAGTAGTGATGATCAATTCAGTGGTGATGATGCTGTTGCTGAGATGTTGCTGTTGAACACTCCTACTACTGCAATAATGATCACATGATGATGCCCTGATGATGATGATAATCATGCCATGATGATGATGATGATGTGATGTTGCTGCTGCTGCTGAGGAATGGAATGACTGACATTTAAGTTTCTCACCAAGGTTGTGGATTTTTATACTTCACGTCAGAAGAAGATGCCATATATGCAGCTGCCAAGATGAATGGCAAAAGGCTTGCCTCAAAAAACCTGGTTGTTTTGTATGTGGGGAAGACGAAAGGAAGATATCTTTTAATCAAAAACCTTGAAGACTCAATAGATGAAGACTACCTTAGGAAAGAGTTCTCTGCCTTTGGAGATGTGATTGAAGTAAAGGTTACCAGAAATGAAGATAAGTCTTTAAGAGGTAATGGCCGTGTTAGTTTGTCTTGTCAAAGAAAGTGAACGAAAAACAAAAAATGCATCACCAAATCATGTCACTTCACGTCATGTCATGCCACATCACGTCATGCCATTTCACGTCACATCACATCATGTCACATCACATCATGTCACATTAGGTCATGAAACGTTATGTCAAGTCACATCACGTCATGACACATCATGTCACTTCACATCAAGTCACATCACGTCATGACACTTCATGTCACTTCACGTCACATCATGTCATGTCACGTCACATCACATCACAGCATGTCCAATCCAATCCAATCACAACCATTTATAGCATGGTTGACCTAGTGATAAGATTGCTCCCCTCTCACAAATACAACCCACCCAGGTTGGAGTTCCACTGATCTCAGTGTCCTATGCGAGTAGAGTTGTTTGTTGGTTTTCCCCAGGTTCTCCTGTTTTCCTCCTTCCACAAAAATTAACTTCTAAATTCCAATTGGAGTCCACTGGACAAAGAGCTACAGTACTCTGTGAAATACACTGTTGATTCTGAATTATACTCTTTTTCATTTATTTTTTATCACTTTTTTCATTGCTATTTAGTCATGACAGGTAAATATTGGACAACAGACATGGAGCTGTCATGAAATGCACTGTCAATATACAGAGCAGAACAAACACTGCTAAAACTGTCTATTTCTAGCTTAGAATAATGCATTTAATTCATATTTAGAAAAGAATCGATAAGAACCAAAAATTGTCATAAATTTGAGTTTTGAAATATGATAATTACTTCAATCTTTAGGTTTCGTTTCATTTACTACGTCTGAAGAAGCTGCGATTGCTACCGCAGAAATGCACAAGAACACATTAATGACAAGGCAGTTGTCTGTGGAGATACAGCAGTCAAAAGAGGAGCGACATGCACAACTAGAGGTGGAATTTTCTGGCTGCAAGTGAGCGAATTCCGAAAGAAGCCTCGATTTTACAGTTTTGTTAACAAATAATGCTGCTTTGGTAAAGTCTGGGTTGTCTTAGATGCATTTATAGAAAATGTTTAGTTTAGAAAGTGGTTAGTCTACAGTACCTCCTCAAAAGGAGGGTTCATTTTCTGTCAATCAATGAAAGTTCCAGCTTTTCTCATAGAAATGTGCAACTAGAAGGAGTAAGGAGCAGAGAGGGGAGGTTTGTTCCAACCACTGTCCACCCCTAGTGATGGTCATGTTCTCCAACACTGAGGGTTGACAGAAAAGGAAAGGTAAAGAGCTAGAGAAGAAGAGAAAAGAGAAATAGTACTAAGCTAAAGAACATGTAAATTTTTACCAATTTTCACTAAGTGAAGTCTAAAGCATTCTTAAATCCTGCCTCGAGCTCAGAATTTTTTCTAGGGAAAATTGCTTGTACTGTACATCTATATAAACATGATTTTCAATATTACTTTAAACATTATATATATACACTATAACTTTCACTATCTTCAAGCATCATGATCATGTTTCTACTTATCTACATGGTTCCAGTCGTGATATAAGACCCAGTATGTCATCCCTCGATGCCTCGGTTAGGCGTATAATGAGAGGATTGGGTTCCGTTGGAGAGAAAAGTACATCCATGAGACAAGATATCTGACTGAGTTTCTTTTGGAATTGCACTGTTTGCTAAAAGTATAGAAAAGCATCGTTGTTAGGTATGATGTTGGTGGGTTGCCATTGGCTGACACCCTATTGACTTTCTTTTGAGGGTAGCATTCTTTACTACAGTATAGACCCCTTGAAGCATGTTGGAATACAGCTCATTTTGGAGGATAAAACAATAAGTTTCCAATTCTCAGGAGATAGAAATTCTTTTGTTTTGTTCTCCAAATTGAGCTGCTTTGACGTCATGTGAAAGGGATCTATCACTGTTGAAATTTTCGTGACTCCAAAATCAAACTCAGAATTTTCAACAAAATCAGAAAATTACTGCGGTTTTCCGTTTTCTGTAAACTCAGACATTCCAACGGATAGTTGATTTTTGCTGCCGTCAATAACAAAGATAAGAGGTACCGACTAATTAGCATTCATTGACGGCAGCGAAAAACGCATTTCACAACTAGCTGTTGGAATGTCTGAGTTCGCAGAAAATGGAAAACCGTAGTAAAGTGTTACAGAATATGTGACCTCTAAATCCATGATATTGACTATATTATCAAGGGTGGATGCAGACTTTTGTTTAGAAGGGGTGGGGCACAAGGTCAGCCGAGGGAGAGGTGCAACCATCAGAGTAAAAGAAAGAAAATTGAAAAATCATATTGCCAATGATATTATTTGGGTATCTTCAAAATAGGAAGACAAAGTTGTTCTGGTGGTGATGGTGCTGGGGGGAGGGGGGAAAGGGGGTACCCTGCACCCCTACCCTGGATTTGTCTGTTATTATATTACCTGTTGTAGAGCTTGGCATTTTGCTGGATCACGGCTCTTTTTGGCTTCAACCATTGCATACTAAAGGGAAAAGAGAATCATTATGATAGATAGAGGTTTTGTGACAGGATGTCAGCCATGTTGGATGACAGCCTGGACAATACAATCACTTTACATGAGAAAGAATTCGGATTATATTGGATTTTATCATTTTGCCATGTCACCACAGGCAGCCCAAGCTTTATTATGGGTGCTAACAAGTGATGGCGAAAGACCTTTACTTTTTTTTAATAGATAAAAGTTGAGAACAGTCTTAGAATAACAAGGGTTGGACAAGCACTGGTTTTATATGCTATATTTTTTTAGTAAGTTATGTAATTTAAAACATTTATAAAATAATTATTATAGAAATATATATGTTTTCACTAATGAAAGTTTGGTGTACCACATGAAAGAACTTGCCTGAAATGATTCTAATGGAGTACCGAGTAGCTCTGTCAAGACCTGTTGGAACAAGAAATTCAGAATAAGGTTAGGGTTAGGCTATAATACCTCAGAATAATTAGCTCCCAGAATCAGTGATGATGATGATGATGACAATGATGGTGATGATGAGCACATGATGTGTGACAATGACAACTCATGATGATGGTGGTGATGGTAATGATGATGATGATGACAGTGATGATGATGATGATGAGTAGTGGTGGTGGTGGGGTGGATGTCACTGGTGATAATGATGAGGATAGTGATGGCAATGATGGTGATGATGATGGTGGTGATGATGATGGTGATGATGATACATGATGATAATGATGATACATGATCATGATAGTGGTGATGATTGGATAGAGGTGTTGCCAATGATCCTGATGGTAGTGATATATGGATGATGATAATATGAAAAATATGTTAAACAATCTAGACAGTAAACTAAGCATTTGGATATGGATTTCTTCAGATCTAATAGTTACCTCTTCTCCTAAAGCAGCATCAATACTTGCTGATCCATCATTGACTTTAACAATCACTTTCCATCTCTGACTTACATCAGACACTGGAGTATGCGAAACTAATGTTGATACATATCCCTGCAAGATACATCAAAATCTCAGTCAGAGTCTTCAAATAACAGCAATAATAGTCAGAATGAAGGTATATATCCCATGCTTAGCCTCTGAGCCTGCAGGTTGCATCTGCTGCTATCATGCTGTCTCTTACTACCACAGCAGTCCTGATTTTCAAACTCTTGACCCCCTCCCCCAATCGACATGTGAATTTTTCTCACAGTTTCTCTCTGTCACTGCTTTTCCTCTCTGCAAAAAAATAGGGAATGACACGTGGTCTAGAGAATAAGATTCTTTGTTTGAGTTGTATCCATATTCATGTATCTTCTCATGTGCAACCAATAAACAAAGAAATAATACTCTATGGAATGACATATGTGATGACTGAAATGTGAAAACGTATCACAACAAATATAGTTTCTTTCAAATAAAAAGTGACTTCCATAATATCATAATATTTTACCTTAATCCTAAATGTTCTTTCTTCAAAAAACGGCTTATCTTTAAGGACCTGCGAGAGGTAAGTGAATGGTAGTGAAGTCTCAGGATCTTCGCTGGTTTCCACTGAAGGAACATCAATGTCGTCCACGTCAACCAGATCAACAACTTCAATGCTTGGTTCCTTCTTCACAAGAGTATCAATTGAATTTGGCTGTACATTGAATTGTATTGTACTTTGATGTGGACTTTGAGATGAATTTTTTAGCCCAAGTTTCTTAATAGGTTTGTTTCTTTGTGTATTTCCCATTTCATAGTACTCCATAGATGTACTGCTTTGATGAGTGGCATTTTCATTAAATACAGAGTTGCCGAACCTGTCATCCAACCTTCCTTCAGTTTTAACCTTCAACACTGTAGAAGAACTCTTACTCTTGGATCCAATAGGTTCTGCAACTTGAGAACTTCTTTTGTCTTTTTTGAATCCACTCCAAGATTTTTGTGTGTCAAATGTTATAGTTGTTTGATGAGGATTTTTATTTAGTTTTTGCAAATTAAGTTTTCCAGTTGTTTTGTTAGATTGAGTGGTTAACTTTTCAGATTCACTTGGGCCAACTTTCCCATAATTATTCATGAAACTGCTACCTGTACAGTCTGTTGAATCACTTCTCCTCTCGGTAGAAATACAAGCATTAGAAGTAATTGTATTCGTCTCAGGGCTATGCATTGCAGTTTTTAATTTTTTGGCCACTGGCTGGCCATTTTTTTCGGTAGCACTTTGTTTTTGCAAGTTCTCAGTTTTGAAAGCCATGTTATACTTCTTGTGTCCAGAATCCATTTTAGGAAAAGTAATCCTTGACTGATCCATATCAAAATCATCAAAATCCTCATCAATAAAATCCTCATCAAAAAATTCATTCTCTGTGTAAGGAGAATGAACTCTTTGATCAGGTTTGCTGTTAGTATTGCTCTTGCTGTTTTGTATGACTTCCTGCTCAATCTGGTCTATCTGATCAAAATCCAAATTCTCATCAAGATTGTCATCAAACGCATTGTTATCTATGACTTCCTGTTCAATCTGATCAAGCTGATCAAAATCAAAATTCTCATCTCCATTCTCATCAAAGAAGTCATCATCAACATCAAATCCATCCATATCAATGTTATTATTGTTTCTTACTCCTCTGTTACTACTTGAAGAGAAAGGTCTTTTGTTGGAGTTCTGTCCCATAGTTATTCTTCCTGTAGATGCCTGGCTACTTTTCTCCTTTTGACCTGAGTTCGAAGATCTTCTCTTGGTAACACTAGGTCTCACCACAGAGCTATTATTAGATGCATTGCGTTGCTGGTATGCATTATTGTTTGGTCCTAATTGCCTCCCATCATGCATGCTATTGCCATTCATGTCTGTATGTTGAAGTGACGGAGTGTTCTCATGGTTGTCTGTTTCTTCTTTGATATAATTTGAACATGTCGGAAGCTCAGGAGCGGCTTGGCCACTATGACAAAAACAGAGGATTATAAGCTAGTATACAAAATAATAAGTGATTGCTTTCCATGTCATATTATATAGACAACAAGAGCTTTCAGAGCTCATATGCTTGGACAAAACGAACATCAATTTTGTTTTCTTACACCTAAAACTCTCCTACATTCTAGGAAAACTTGCTGAAAGGAACACATGTGTATAAATGTTTTTCTCTAGTGTTGGTATAGACTAGATTTGCAAAATAAAGTAAGTATTCCTTACATGGCATTGTGCAAAACTTTCCACATGGAGTTTGTCTCCACCAATTCCTCCACTGAACCTCCAAGAATACAAATATTTTTAGAAGCTAGTAATAATACCCCAAGTCGGCAGGAAACAGGCCCCTGGATCTGTACCTGAAGTGAAATTAGACAATTGCAAATTTTAGAACCACTGATGATGATGATGATGATGATGATTGTGGTGGTGATGATGATGATGATGAATGAATGATGAATGATGAATGATGAATGATGAATGATGAATGATGAATGATGAATGATGAATGATGAATG
>OCZR010102065.1:955-13683 GCA_900234385.1 Anemonia viridis | reverse complement strand
TTTCAGTATTCGAGAAGATACAGCGCTTTAAAATTGTCAAAATTTACAAAGAAATGTATGGTGAGGTTGAGACGTATTAGAGAGTATTACGACGCATGGACCTTAGTAACAGTGCGTGCCGAAAACAAAACGATGACATTCCGATCACAGACCGATGACATTCCGAGTGCATCACGATGACATTTCTAACACACGATGACATTTTTAGCCGACGCTAGCTAAGGATCTAGCTTAGTGAAATAACGATCCGAGCTGTATCACATTGCTTTAATTAATGATTCGCTTCGTAATCAGCACAGATAGCCCATAAACTAAACCGTATTTTCTTTTGCCTGTATAACTCGTACCTAAGCTCCTCTTTATATAGAACAGAATAGAAGCGGAAGGCTAGGTACGAGACTGCAAAATATCTTTCTGTGCTCATTCTCGTTCCCAGAGCCGCTCCTCGTTCCTTGACAACCGAGGAGGCTCTGGGAATGACAATGCTCCTGTGCTTTGAAAGTTTTTTTTCAAAGTTTTCCAGTTTTCACACAGTCAACTCTGAGCAATAATCAACTTCTTAATTCTGAATGGTATTTCCGAGTGGACGAATAACTATTTGTAAAAATCCGCTGCTAAATCCCATTTTTTTATAGAAAAAAAAACCAAGTTTTTCATTATGTTTTATAAACTTCTAAAAAGGAAATTATGGGGCTCAAAGTATTCAGTGATAAATGTTTAAAATATCTAAATAAACTACTGGCCAAACTGGTTTTTGTCCTCAGTTGTTATAAGCATATTTTTACTGATTTTATTTATTTTTTCTTTTGTTATCAATTCTAAGATATTGAGTAAGCAACAGAAAATAGAATAATGGTTAAATATTTCAAATATCTAAATAGAGGGTCCTGAAGGTGTGAAATGGGAGCTGGGAAAAAGGGGTTTCATACTCTGGGATAGGATTTTTCTAACTCTCTGAACTCTAACTCTATGACTTGGACAGGGATTTTGCATGAATGGAACTTCAAAAATTTGGGCTGGAAAATGGGATTACGATCCTCCTTCAGGACCCTCTAAATAAACTAGCAAAACCGGATTTTGTCTATAAATTTCTATATATATTCCAATTCTAAACCTGTTTAATTTTTGTTTATTTGATTCTTTACAATATTTTGGCTCCTGTCAATAAAGTTTCCAACGGTCTTAGCTAGTAACATTTTGATTGACGGCAGAGCCAAATGAACTTAGACTTGGGTCTTGGGTCCGGCTGTGTTAGTCAGTGTAATAACTAGAATTAGTAAAAATTAAATTAATTAAAATGTTAAAGTTTTAAACAAAACAAAAAAAAAAAGCTTTGTACTGTAAGCGTATTAGTTGCAGGTTAGTTTTGACATGTTGTGTATTAACTTAGTTAATACTTCTATAAATACAATAAAAGAAAATTCTCAACTGAAATAAAGTTCCTGATTATTTTTTTTGAAAACTTTTAAACGCATTTTATAATGTCCTAAACTCCTGTTATAGTACTAAATGATCTAAAACCTAACTTGTTTTGAATACTAAACTTGGACCCAGTTGAAACGTCGAACTCATGAGCCGAGCGCATTGCAAACAATAGATAATAAGACGGCCTACCTTGATGCTATTTTACACCGTTAAAATATATAGTAGAAAATCTACGTAACTGATGTTTCGGACGTTCGTCGTTCGTCGGGGTAAAGTATAAATTGCGAACAGGTGGGATAAAGTGGCTGAACAAAAGGAAAAGTGATGGAAAGAAAACAAAAGAAGAGTAAACAAAAAGGAGCTAATTAGTTAATTAAAACAACGGAAAGTACCAGCAGCTTTCTTGTCAGAAGCGAGTGTACTGGTAATATCCGTTGCAGTGCTCCGAGTTACTAGGGACTTTGGCTTTGCAAAATCTACTGAAAATCTACGACGGCGACGTCAACCGGAAGTGTAAATAACTTCACTCTGAGGTTCTGTTCATTGGATATTTCATTCAAAACCTTGTTAGTAAAGTCAACTCATCCACATGGAAGACAGACTTTGAAGACGCAAAAACCCAAAGTGAAATTATTTGAAATTCAGGTTGAGGCGGGCGTCGTAGATTTTGCAAAGCTAAAGGTTCCTACTAATACGCCTGACCGGCCGTCTCAGTGTCCCCCTCTGTGCGAAAATCTAAACTTGTGCCGGATCACACGCCGAATGTTTTCCAGCAGCCATGGAATGTTGGGCAGACTCCTTTTGAAATAATTTAGAATGTGACGTTCTTCTTAGACTATGAATACATAGAGATGAACTCTATTGATATCAAGAATAATCTATTGTCCTCTGCTATTAAAAAACGCCAACATCCGAGAAATCTCTGTTTATCTTTATCTTATGGAAAGCAAAAATTTGACAAGGCGTCCATGAAAAAGTTAACTTTTTTCGTACCATAAATTATCTTTTGAGATAAGATTATTATTTATTTGTTTTTATGGGCTTAGTGGTATTATGTGGAGAAAGTCTTTTTGATTTTGAGGCTGGCTGTCAAACAGTGTCTTTTCTGACCGTTACGTTATACGCTGAATTTAAATTGATTAAAGGGATGTGTCTCCATGACAACCAGCATAACAACGCAAGCCAATGGAGAGTGAATCACTCGCGTGCCTTGCTTTCTAATAACCGTACATTTGTGTGAACTCCGCTTTGAATTAATAATTTCAATTCAGCTGATATACTGCAAGAAACATTCCCTGACTCTCTGAAAGGTTAAGGCTAGAAATTAAGGGCTTACGCGAAGCCAGAAGACGAACATTGTTTGTTGATATATGAAAGTCAAAATGTTAGGCCTTGTAGTCTTGGTTCTTGCACTCCTTGGGAACAAGAATGTCAAAGCTGAATGCTTCGACAGTAGACAAAGTAGTGGACCTCAAGTTTGTATTCCTGGTCACTGGGACATCGCTAAGCTTCCAGGTCTTGAAAAGATCAATAGCAGTAGTAGGATCACAGCTACAAGTACTTGCGGAACACCACCGGAAAAATACTGCCGTCTGAAACCCATGAATGGTTGTTCCAAGTGCAACAGTTCGAACAGTGCCGAACGTCATCCCGTGGATTACATCGTTGATGAAGTTTCAAGTCCGATAACTTTTTGGCAATCGGAAACGTGGTGGAAATGGCACCAAAATCGCCCATCAGAAGTCTTAGAAGTCAACATTACTTTAAGTTTCAATAAGAGTTTCGATATGACTGGACTACTGACGTTAACCTTCGAATCGCCTCGTCCTCTAGAGATGATCTTGGAGAAGTCCAGTGACTATGGCCAGTCGTGGTACATCTTACAATACTATGCGTCTAATTGTGAACGAAGATTCTCGAAGCAAAATTCCGATCCACTAGAGATGAGATTGAACGATACTAGAGCATTTTGTACTGAAAAATATAGTTCAATCTCACCTCAGAAAGGGGGGAAAGTGTTCTTTGATTTCAAGACACGATACGACGAAGAAGCAGACTTTTTCCATCCGTCTATTCAAGAGTATCTACACACTACTGACTTAAGAATTCGTTTATTGTATCCTGGAACTAACGGATTAGAAAATGGTGGAAAAACAGAAGATATTTTGAATCAGTTTTATTATGCCATATCAGATCTTAGTATAGTTGGCCGGTGCAAGTGTTACGGCCATGCGCAATATTGTGAATACGGCAATTTCTCAACAAAATGCGAATGCTTGCATAATACTGCCGGGGATGATTGTGAACGATGTCTACCTCTCTACAACAATCGTACATGGATGCCTGCTACCTCTAAATTCGAGCCAAATCCATGCCAAAGTAAGTAAAAATAATTTATCAATTAACAAAGTCATTTCAAAATTTTGGAACATTTTATAATCTTATCGTAACATTAAAAATTTCACATTCTTGTCATATCTACATAGCTTCACACTCTTAATGCTTTCGCACTTTATTTCACATCCCCAGGCTAAAAAAATCTTTATCATTCGAAAATTTATCAACAATATTTTAGAATATTACCGATGTTTATTCAAATGTTCCAAACATCTGCCTTTACTTTACTTATTTTTGACATCTACTCAAGCGTTGACAGCTGAAATACATAGATCTCTTTTGTAACATTTGTCGATCTTTGCCCTTTTCTTTGCTCCAATTTTTTTTATCTTTTTGACGTGTTAGATATTTTTTCTTATTTTATTCTTTCTTTCATCAGGAGCTTTGTTGTACTTTGTTTTAACGTAAGACAACACAACTCTAATCTCGGACTCAATTGAGATTAATTTAGCTTGCGTTAATATATTTATCTGTCGAAATAATTGGCTACAAATTTCCAAAACGCCAAACAGGTACACGACTTAATGATCTAAATGACTCAATTGTACCTTGTAATGATTTATTGAAATTCTATTCCATTTTATATTGGTACTGTTTCTTGAAAATCAAAAGTGGAAATTAATTTTTTAAATTTTGAATGAAGGTCTGGAAATTTCCATTCTGTCTCCATGAAACAATAAAAGGCAAGGACTGGGAGCCTTGGTAGACTGGGATGCATTATAAAATAACTCTTCTATTTCTTGGTTTATGATTGGTTGATGGTTCATGCATTATAAAAGCACCAAGCATACTCACGCCACATTTCTATTTTATAAAAACAACTTACTGTTCAGTGTTCTGGCACTTGGGAAATGCCAGAACAAGAGAGAAGTGTTACAAAGCACTCCACTAATACCTTGTGTTCTGCTAATCCCAGTGCTTTAGACCCTTAATAAATCCTACAATACTTGGTTTTCTGTGTTTGACCTGAAATTTATTCTTTTGAAAGAATAAATTTGAAGTCATACAGTACGCAGAAAACATCAGCAAGCAATCAACAATTTTTTTTGTTACTTTAAAATATTTTTGTGCCATTTTTCTAGGGTGTGAATGTAATGAACATGCTGATTCCTGCGTTTTCAACAAAGATTTTGGCTATGGCGTATGTGAAGATTGTAAGCATAACACAACTGGGCATTTCTGTGATAAGTGTCAGGACAAGTTCTATTGCAACATTACTCTACCTGTCAACCATACTTTAGTTTGTCCAGGTAAGTGGAAAAAAGCTGTGTGGTTGGGACTTCAACCTTCAGACTTGCAGTCATGTAAGCACAGTCGCTATCATATTTTCCCTTGTGACTTTAAGGATGTATTTCACTTGCATCAGAGTTGGCATCTAAGTTGGAAGGGTAGGCATAAGCACCTTACGACAAAGTGAAAACCAGAAAATGGAATCAGAATCATAAGTGCATCAGAATTAAAAAAATGGGAAGGTTCCCATTCCCTTCCAATTCCAATTCTGACTCTGACCCTTACAACAAGTGAAACCAGAATTTCAGAGGCAGAAGAGTTAAATAAACACACATGTGTTTCAATCCAGGAAGCATTTTCATGGTTTAAGAATCATCTTCAGTGTGCATATGATTTTATACAAAATTTGGAAACTTTAGTTTGATTAGGAACAAAAGAAGGTTCAACCTAAAGAAGGAGAGATATTTGGGATAAAATCACATGCGCACTGAAGAAGATTCTTAAAAAGTGAAAAGGCTTATTCAATCAATAGTGAACTCAAGTTCAATGAAACTTGGGAAAATTAAACCAAGATTTTTAGAATATCAATTCCTATTGTTATTTTCAATTCTAGCATGCGAATGTGACATGAGAGGTGTCACAAACAATGGAACTTGTCACCCAACCAATGGGCAATGCGAATGTCGGCATAACGTAACGGGACGACAGTGTGACAGATGCGTGGATACTTACTTTGGGTATACAAATCATCCACAAGGATATTGTGAAGGTAGTTTTAATAATTCCTTAAATCTTAAGGTTAAAATGTTAGAGGTTCTTGTTAGTGGTATTAATCTTATAAAACTGCAACTTACACAACAGGTTAAAATAAAAATGAGTGTAAAACCACACCAATAATAATTATTAGTAAGACAAAACCACATCACCACAAACCCTTATATACCCCTCGTCATGATGTAAAAAGTTGTTTTTTATCATTATTATTTACTAATTTCATGCATATGCAATTTAATATACTTAGTTTATACTTATGATATCTTATGTGTATATTTACAGCGTGTGGATGTGTGAAGGAAGGTACAAAAAATGGATCCCTAAACTGTGACCAAGTCTCAGGCCAGTGTGATTGTAAACCTACCATCGATCAGAAAAACTGCTCCAGATGTAAAGATGGTTATTATGAATTCCCCACTACTATACCTGATGATTGCCTGAGGTGTGATTGTGACTATGGTGGTTCAACATCAGGATTATGTGACAAGATACAAGGTAATAATTTATTATAACCTGTGCTAATGTTACATGCTCCTCTACATCTAGATCAACATTTCAGTTGGAAATATATTCCTTGAAGGGGACATCCAAAAATCTCCTGATATAAGCCTACATAGTTAATAGGACAACTCAGAAACAAAGCTTGGACTACCTATGCATGAGTCTGTAGTCACTGAACACAACAAACAAAACAAACAACTATTTGTAAATAATAGGAAAAGCAAAAATACATGTCAGAAAAAACACTAGAAAAAAAATTACTGAATATGATATGGTAATCTTGATATACTTGGTAGCTGGTAGCTTGTACAACAGTATTGTCTGAATTTGAAAATTGACTATTCCAATTTTTATTGGCATCTAGCAACAACTATTGAGAAAATATATAAAATCATGATTCTAATACCAGTAACTGTTTTCTGTTTTTCCAAGGAAATTGTGAATGCAGGAAAAACATCCAAGGTATTCGCTGTACTGAAGTACGTTCAGGATACTATACTGGTAGTTTAACACACTTTAAAATAGAAGCCGAGCAATCTGAGGGTACCTACCGGTACACTGCCAACATTAAAGACCTTAACGAGTATTTCACTGGGACAGGCTATGCTGAGATAACAGGAGAACAGTTTGTTAATTTCATGTTCACAAGTAACACGACATTCAGTGGAAATGTTGTTTTGAGGTATACATCTGCCTCAGAGAGTATCGGCGATCTGCAGATGAAGGTTGTTGGTAAAAGAAGTGATGGTTGTCCAGCTCTCTCAGATATTTATACAATCAGAGGTCTAAGGAAGGGTAACGGCACAGCTTGGAAATCAAACAGGGTTATTCGTATCTGCAAAGGTCAAGAATATAGCTTCAATATTTCATTCACTACGGCCGTCATCGGTTCCTCGATTCAGCTCGACTCCTTGATCCTGCTTCCCTTGGTTAGTGACACTTTGATGTACAAGATAGCTTCAAGTGAGGGTCATGCTCATGATATTACCGCAAGCACTATTCTCAGTTGCTGGGAGAATGCCACTTCCCTGGTCACTACCAGTCAAAGCCTACCAGTTTGTGAAAATGTCACATTCTCGGCAATGGCAGAAGTCATGGATGGAGCACTGCGTAAGTAGACACATCCTCACACAAGATAACTATAATAAAACTATAATGTACTGTGTACTTTACTCCACTTTTCATAATATTACTCGGACTGTGAACAACGTGCAAAACTTTTTAAACATTTTTGCTGTCGTCACTCAACAACAATCAGTTGGTACCTTTTATATTTTTGACTGGTGGCAGTGAGAAAGCAAATTCCAACGGGCAACTTGTATCTTCAGTGTCCGCGTAATTATGAAAATCCCAGTACTAGATACCTTGTAAAATATTTTATTGGCTTAAAAGAATATTAGAAAACTCACTGGCTAAATTATTCATAATAACGACCTTCTGTTATTTCAAAATTTAAACTTTGTATTATACAATAGTACCTACCACAAGTACAACAAATACGCCCAAGCGAATAAGGTCTATAGGTGAACTGTCACTGCTAGAGTCGTAACAATACTTAATTTCCACTAATAAATTCCATGCTACAAATTCCATATTACTGCTCCTTGAGCATGCTCAAGGAATATAAAAGTGGACATATACATGAGTTTAAAAACCTGCTTTATTGCATTTGTATTTTTTTCACGAGATTAATTTTCACTAATTTTTTTAATTTTTTTAGTTTTCATAGCAATTTTTCCAACCCATGTGTATAGTTCAACATTGATATGTCAATTAGAATGATTGCTTTCTCCACAGCCTGTCAATGTAGCAGCATTGGGTCACAGCCAAACACCTTTTGTGATGAGCAAGGAGGCCAGTGTCAGTGTAAGCCTGGTGTGACAGGACATTCTTGTGACAGATGTATGCCAGGATACTACAACTTTACTTCTGAAGGCTGTACAGGTAAGAGATGGGTACATTCTATCATGATTAATCACCAGAATGATTTCCTCAAAGAAATACTAATACAGAATTTGATTGGCAGAAGTCAAGCAATCAATTTAATGGGTCTTGGGACACTGGGCAGTGATTTCTAGGACTCCTTTATACAATAATAATTATTATTGCAATACTATGGGCGCTTTGATTGGTTGAGAGCTGTGTGTTATTAAAGAACAGATGCACGCTTGACGTCATAATTCACAAATTCTCTGAATAAAATAATCTTTTTATTATATAAACGAAATAGATTCCATTTTTCCGTGCGTCTGTAGACTAATAGATACACAGAAGACATCAAAATGTGGTGACAACAACAGTCACATACTCGGGCGTACTTTTTTGTTCTCACCACATTTTGACGTCATCTGTACGTGCATCTATTAGTCAAGAGTACAGACGCACAGAAAAATGGAATCTATTTCTTAATTAACAGGGATGGCAGAGTCTATTTTAAAGTGGGATGAGGGGGGTGGGGAGGGGGGCTAATATACAAATTAATGGGGAAAAGTAGTAAGGGCTAAGATTATAAAATATAAAAGAACCCTTTGACTTAAGGATGTTGTCTTTTTTCTTTAAGTTTGTAACTGCAGTTCCCTTGGTTCACATCACTTGGTTTGTGATGCAGTCACCGGTCAATGCCCCTGTAGACCAGGGGTCATCACCAGAGCATGCAGTAGGTGCAACCACACATACTATGGCTTCAATACTGGTCAGGGGTGTGTGGAATGCAAGTGTAATGCAAGTGGTTCTGCTAACATGCAGTGCGATGGTGATACAGGGAAGTGTCCCTGTAAGAACAGCACCAGAGGTTACAAGTGTGATGAGTGTAACCATGGGTTTTTCAACTACACATCAACAGGATGCCGGTAAGTACCTCTCTTGTGAGCAAGTGTCGGCAGCCCCAAAGATGATCAGTTGGGATTTTATGTTGATGGATGGAAAAGTCATTTTGGTTAATTTGAATGATTGGAATGATCCAAAAATGTGTGATACCCGACATTCAAGTTCTTTCAAATCCTTTGTTTAAAAAAGAATTTTATATCAGGTGGCTTTGGAGGGATCTAAATGATCACAGGAGTTTTACTGAGGAGTCAGGATGGTGTGAGGGTCAAATGCTCACCTGTCACCTCTGAGGTCCAGGTTTCAATTCCCAGTCCCCCGTGTGAGCTGAGTTGGTTGATTCTCTATTTATGGCTCCGAGAGTTTCTCCAGGTTTCCAGTCTTTCCTCCCTCCTCTCAAATCAACCCTAACTAAAATTTTCAAACTGGTTAGAGCTATGCTCAGACTGGGGCCATACATGAACTGTATAAGCAGCAGCCAGTGGTGCCTTTACATGCTTTCAGTTTGACCCTGTTGAGCTGCACCACTGCTGTACCAGTATTGCTACATGTATGTATTGTTGGGGCTTACTTGATGTTGCTTTCCACCCATAAAACATTATGCTAAGTGACCCAAGTACATCTCAGGTCTCATTTCACAAAAGCATGTACTATGTTATTTGTAGGGCTTGTAACTGTGATCAGGCAGGATCCAGTACTCTGCAGTGTCATCTAGAAACTGGCAGATGCACCTGCAAGAAGAATGTATTGGGCTTCAAATGTGATGAGTGTAAACCTGGCACATACAATAGAGATGTGAACAACCCACATGGCTGTACTCCTTGCTTCTGTTTTGGTAGATCTGGCAACTGTAGCTCAGCTAGAGGCTTTGTTAGGGGGTTTGTTGTGTCTTCTGCAGGGCAAAACAGTGGATGGAATATTGGAGAAAAAAAAGGCATACCACAAATAGATCACCCTAGCCAACGACAAATGTTTGTGCCATTTTATTCTCCTGCACAACTAACACTTACCCTTCCCAAAAGCTTTAAAAGGTATCATCTCAGGTCTTATGGTGAACTCATTACTTTCAATCTGACATATGAGTCTTTGACCAACATCACAGCAAACTTTTCTCTAACCATCAAGCCAAGGAGATCTGAGGAAAAGAAAACAGTTGTTTTTCCTCTTCAACCTCCTCCTTCTGTCAATGTTACTATTTATCATGTACGCCTCCATGAAGCTTATGCCACAACTGTGATCAGTGCAAGGGAGCTACAAGAAACAATGTCAGAAATTGTATCAATGCAATTAACCGGCAATTTTCTTTCAAATGGAAGTTTATTATTGTCTGAAGCCAAGCTGCATACAGCAGTTGTGGGTACAAAAGGAGAGCCTGCTGGAAATGTTGAAAACTGTACCTGTAATGATGCAAGATTTACAGGACTTTCTTGTGAACTGTGTGGAGAAGGTATGGCTGTTTTCTCTTGGGGATATAGTTACTTGCATTGAATTTTTTTTCATTGATTTACTCTGATCCACCCACCAACCCATCCATACATCCATCCAACCATACATCCACCCATCCACCCATACATCCACCCATCCACCCATACATCCACCCAACCATACATCCAACTATCCATACATCTATCATACACTTGATCCAACCAACCTATCAATTAACCATTATCTTATCTGCTGACTAACATAATCATCCATCCTCCCAAACATCCTTTGTACCTACAGTATTTGGCTCAAGGTCGTTTTATTAGAGTGTGCAAGCAGGGCTATAAGGGTCATGATAAACCCACCCATCCTTTCTTTCTTTCTTTCTCTCTCTCTCTCTCTATTTATCTTCCTTCCTTTCTTTCATTCTTCCTTTAACTCTTCAATTGAATTTCGAATTTTGAATTTTGTTAGGTTATACTCGTACTTCTACAATGCTTAAAGACATCACATACAGATACTCATACCCCTGTGAACTATGTAGTTGTTACAACCGATCCAAGGAATGTCATCCTGAAAATGGAACATGCTACAACTGTAGGATTGGCACTGAGGGAAATGAATGTCAACATTGTGAACCTAATGTTAACAACAGTACTGATTGTACAGAATGTTTACAAGAATACTATGGACTGTATCTGCCAGGAGATCCTAGAGGATGCAGGGGTAAGTATGTGTGTTAGAAATGAAATCTTTAGTAAATTTGTCTATTCAGGGTTTTAAACAATAATATGGAATTAAACTTGCATATTAGTGAACAAGACTCTGGTTGTTTTGAAGGCTTAAAAAGTATGCTTTGCTTTTTTACTCAGTACCCCTAAAGTTGAATTAAACATTAGTACTTCACAGTATTATTGTTGTCGTCATCCTTGTCATATGATCCAGTAAACCCACCCATCTATCTACCCAACCATTTTTCTATTCTTTTGATTTTATTCTCATTCTGTTATTAGTCTGCCTTCTTTTCTTGCATTGTCATCATCATCATCATCATCATTGCAGTTTATAATCCACTATCATCCTCATTTATCGTCAACATCACCACAACCATCAACAAGTGGCCATTGATGCTCTCTTGTGATCAATCATCATCATTATCAAGATCATCACTATTGCCATCATTGGTCATCACCTTTGCTAACATCATAATCCATCATTATCTCTAGGAGGAAGACAACAATTACCATTATGATGAATCCATTATCACACTACACCATCACTATCACCATCACCATCATCATTACTGATCAAGATCATCACTATTGCCATCATTGGTCATCACTTTTGCTAACATCATAATCCATCGTTATCTCTAGGAGGAAAACAACAATTACCATTATGATGAATCCATTATCACCACTACACCATCATCATCACTGATGACTATCACCACCATCACCACCACCACCAACTTCATCATAGCCATCATCACCAACATCACAATCATCACCACCATCATCACCACCACCATCATCACCACCACCATCACCATCACCATCATCATCATCATCATCATGACCATCATCATCATGATCACCATGATCACCACTACCATGATCATCATCACTGATCACCACCATCATCATCACCCGCTACCATCATCAAGGACCGCGGAGCACCCCAAAAAGTGGGGGGGCTGGCATTAGAAAATATAGGAGACCAGTCAAAAAGTGGGGGGCTGATTAGTAAACTTAAGTGGATATTTGGAAAAGTGGGGGGGCTGCGGTCCGTCCAGCCCCCCGGCTTTGCGGTGCCTGATCATCGCCACCACCATCATCAACACTACCATCATCAACACTACCATCATCATCATTATCACTGATCACCATCATCACCATCATCATCACCATCATCATCACCACCACCACCATCATCACCATCATCATCATCACCATGATTACTATCATCATCATCATTATCCCTGATCACCATCATCATCACCACCACCATCATCATCATCATCATTATCATCATTATCATGATTACTATCATCATCATCATTATCCCTGATCACCATCATCATCATCATCATCATCATCATTATCATGATTACTATCATCATCATCATTATCCCTGATCACCATCATCATCAC